>UCOH01009343.1:0-98229 GCA_900474275.1 Synergus japonicus
TGAGAGTGGAAACTCGATGATAAAAATGAACTGCGCCATCTGTCGCAATAATCGCTAAATATTTTTGGAAATATATTTATGGACACCCTGTATAATACGTAATTCCTCGTATCTAACATCTGTCCGTAAGCAGAATTAAAAAAAAAATGTTTTCAGTTGAGATAATAATAATTATTTGAACTTGTGCTGACGGTTTTTAAAAGAGAAATTCTTAACAATTTTTTGAAGCGAACATATCTGGTTATCGACAAGCTGCCAACCGATTAATCCGACGGAGCGTGTGCAGGGCCGAACTTAGTAACCTAACACCCAAAAGTAGTGAGGGTTCGAGAGGGGTTGGAGAGGGTAGAATGGAATCAGGGTTGGTGGCTGATCTCGTATCATATTTCGTGTTATTCAAATGCCAACAATGCCATTAAAAGATTTCTCCGGTAATCCTTTCCCCGCTGTTTAGAGTTGGCAAGAAGGACGTTTCTTGCTGGTGAACACGCCACAAACGCACAAAAGGGACTCGGAATACACAACAGCAGGACAACGGACACAAACAACTACGGGCACAATGAAGAGCTGCCTATCTACAAGCTTTGTTCTTGCCGATCGACGAGATCCCTTATTTCCATTCTTTTCCGTCGACATTTGCTCACCGACGACTCGATCGGGGTTCTCTTCCGGTCTGATAATTTTCCGTGAGACGATCGAGATTCACAGATTAGGAGTTTGGCTCAGAAATATTGATAATTTATTGAAAAAAGAACAATGGCTGTTTTTCATTCTTGGGACTTGATCATGAATTCTTTAGTATTTAATGCTAATTTTGCAAAACTTCTTAGAGTATTTTGAAATTGACTATGATTTCCGAAATGATTTCTTTAAAATTCCTTGAAATTCATCTCCAGTGTTACGTGAATTTTGTGTAATATAATCGAAGTCAATGTTTCGAAATATTAAAATTAATTTGTCTAAAAATATAGAAAGAAACGAATCACGCGCATGTAATTTTAACCAGTTTACTTATAAATAATAACCGTGTTTAAAGTTGCGACCGCAACGGCTTCCAACTAAAGACACCCGGACTAAAAACGCACAAACCGCATGAATCAATAAAAAAAAAGTATGATTCGTGAAAATACAAAACAAAAATCGCGCATTCACAGCGCTTGATTGAGATAAAAGTCAGAAAAGAAGATTTATTTTTTCTGGGAATCAATTCTTAGCGAGTGTGGGTCACTTCGACACGTTGTGGCCTATCGCCATATAGTGTCTGGTAAAAATAAATTTCGTACAATGTCGCGAACGACGTGACATTCAATCCTCGTCGTCCACAAGGAAACCGTCGTGAATACATAAATGACAAGGGTGGTAGGTGCACGGTTAAAGTGTCCGAATTATGGACGTCCTTTGCAACGAAAGTAATTGTTTCTCCAGGAACGTGGGTCTTTTAAAATGGACGCAGCACACGCTCGAAATGTCCAAAGTATTCTTTACAACGCTTTGTCTTCTGCAAGACTAAAAGTTCTTGACTCTAATTACTTTCAACTCCTCATTTTATACATAGCTAGTTATTATCTCTAAAATATAAATAACTAGTTATTATCTCTAAGAGGTCAAAAAAAAAAAAAACAAATTAAAAAGTCGAAAATTTTCGAGAACTAAAATTTTTTTTATTGCTTCTAAAACCTTCCAGATCCCTGCAAAAAATCTGAGAAGTTTAACGAGTTATAAATTACGCTAATTCTCTATCATTTTTTATCAGATTCTAATTGGTATCTTTTTTTTTGTTTCAGGTGAGTACTGGCATGAGGCAAAATAGTTTAATAATGTAATCTTACCAGTCACGAGTTTTCGGTTACATTTGCTTTTATCGGTAAGTAAATATCTCATAAAATTTCTGTTTAATGGCATTCAAAAGGATTTCGTAGAATTCAAAAATAATTGAAAGGAATTCAAAAGAATTCAAAATTATTTAAAAGAACTGAATGAAACTTGAATGCATTCACGAAAATTGCAAAAAATCAAAATAATTCACGAATAATTGAAAGCCATATCCAAATAAATTCAAATTAATTAAATTCAAATAACTTCAAACCGTTTAGAAGAGTTCAGGGATTTTCAAGAAATTTAACTGTATTTCTAAGAATTCAATTCTTATTAAGGAATTACTAAGGAATTGACGAAATTTTAATGTTTCTTTTTAAAGGATTTCTAAATAATTCAAAAGATTTCAAAAGTTGCAAGCGTCAAAAATATTTAGATTGATTATTCGGAAAAGCTTTTTCATTTTTTCAATCCAGGAATCAAGGATAATTTTCGAATTTCCCGCACTCTGTTTATATTACATCATTTTTTCTTCAAAAGGAATAAATATTGTCGAGAGCATCTTCAATTTTTAAAATATTTCTATAGTTTGAATTTTGAGTATAGATTTTTAGAATGAAAAGTAGATTTTATCGAACCCTTATTTTACGGCTTAGGCTGCTGTTGCTTAGTTTGTTTCTCATCGAGAAACCAGAGTTGCGGGTTGCTCCCTCGGGAAAAGCATGGAAGCCTGCGACTCCTGCTTTTCCGCCCCCTTCTCGTGTCTGCTCATCTTCTATCCGGCTCGGTTCGGCGAGTGCCGAAACATAAATCTCCGTAACGCGAGGGACGCCCACTCCCGACGCCCAAAACTAATCAAATTTGGATTCGGAACGAAGGATGTGTGGTTCGCACGCTGAGTCAAACAAGTAAACGATTTCTGATTTCCTCCATTTCAATCACAGGGAATTGATCAAATTGTTTTTTTTTGGTGGAGTCCATGTCAAGTGATCAAAAGAATTTTCGTACTTGAGTGTGATTTACGTGATTAAGATTTAATCAGTTAATAATAATTAATAATTTAATCAGTCCTTTAATAATGAATAATAGAAACCACAATAAATATTTTTGATATTTTTCAACTACTTACAAAAATTTGAGAAAAAAACAAAAGAATTAAAAAATACTCAAAAGGATTGAATTGAATTCAAAATTAATTGAAAAGAATCCAAGAATATTCAAAATTATTCAACAGAATTCAAAGGAACTTGAGTGAATACACAAGAATTGAAGAAAATTAAAATAATTCACAAATAATTAAAAGGAACCCAAAATAATTTAAAGTCGTTGTTAGGTATCCAAAGAAATTTAAAAAAAACAATTGAAAGGGATTTGATTGAATTCAGAGAACTTTAAAATAATCTAAAATAATTCAAGAGAATTTAAAAGAATTTAAAAATATTTGAAAAGAATTCAAAAATAATTTAAAGGAATCAATTGATTCTTTTTGAATTCTTTTCAAAATCGGATTTATTTATTTCTCTATTTATTTATTTATTTATTCATAGACCAAAAGATAATGTTTTGAATCTGTTTGTGACATCCGTGAAATGAAATGCAGCAAATATACCAAACAAGGAAGAGAGAGCGACGTTAATAAATCTATTTCTAGCGATTACCACGAATTTCCGCCAAGGGGAGACTAAAAAAGGGACTCGCAGGATGAATGCATCCTTTTGCCTGAATTATCGCCTGGTAACATACGATTTCACTTTTTTCCAACCTCGTTCTCCCCGTCTCGCTTTCTTTCCTTCATTTGCCCTTCCATTCTAGCGGCTTCTTTTCCCCTGGCGACCTTTTCTTTTCTATCCCGCGGCTCTTGACTTCCAAACTGCTAAGTGTATCGTCTGTTTACACTCGTAACTTCAAAGCAAGGATCGCCGACCAACTTATTTTGTCGTTATTTCGCGATCACTTATGTCCACACACGATACACACAACATCGTTTAAACGAATTGCGAATTATATTCGGGACTAGTACGTTAAGTACACTGAATTTAATTTTTTCTTTTTTTGGTAGTAAATCCGTCCTGATCTTATTTAAAGATCTTAGAATTATTGAAAATTTCTTGAAATCATTAGAAAACCAAAGAATTTCAAAGAATGTCTGGAAATTCTTTATATGATCCTTCGAAATCTTTGAAAAGTTTCTAAAATCTGTTAAATAAACGATATAAAATCTATATATCCAATATAACAAAAATAACAAAGCTAAATGTTAATTTCTATTTTCCCTGACAACTACTCGCATTTCTCTGACAATTCCTTATAACTTCTCTGACAAATTTTCTATTTCCTATTTTAAGGGATTTCGGGATATTTCGAAAAAATAAACACCAATAATTTATTGAAAAGTATGCATGTTATTTTTGTCATTAATTAAATTCTTTTAATTGCTTTGCATTGGAATCGGAATCGATCGTAATTGGAAGTTAATAATTTTCTTGTATCTCCATCTGTTCATTTATCAAAAAAAATAAATAAATAAATAAATAAAATAAAATGGGAAAAATAGTTATTTCGATTAACGGACTCGTTTTGCTATGATAAATGGTTATTAGTTTAATTCAGCGTCGCTCGAGGTATTGATAAGCGACGAGCGAAAATGATAATCGCTTGATAAAACTATTTTAAATGGCACGCAACTTTGTCAAGGTTCTTCAGATTTGCATCTGAATTTCACATTACGAATGGAACGCGGATAAAGTCGATCGATTTTTTCCCATTATTGATACAGGAAATCTCGATTCCATCTGAATTCCTGAGAATATATTTATTTAGATAAAGAAAATAAATGAAAGATGAAGATAAATAATTTTTTTTAATTGTAGATATAAAGAAATAAAATGAAGGATTAATTAATTTTTTTGCTCATTGCAATTTAATTACATGAAAAGGGTAGGTTAGCTCTTAGCCTTCTTTTAACCCTTCTAGACCTATTCGTCTGTAATAATATCATTCAGAGTGTCGGTAAAAGGGTTGTTGTTTGAATTTACATTTGAGAATAGGGAGAAAATTATTAAGAGACTACGTGACAATTATTAAGTTGTGATTATTGTATTTTGTATCAAAAATGATATAAATGAGCAATATTTGTAATTTATTGAATTTAAATTCAAACAGAATTCAAATGAGATAAATAGAACTCAAATAAGATCCACAAGAATTCACAAAAATTGAAAAATATTCACTATAATTGAAAAGAATTTATAAGAATTCAAAGGAAACTTAAGATAATTTGAAAAAACTCAAAATAGTGAAAGAAAGGAATTCAAAAGAATTAAAAAGAACTTAATGAATCCTGTTGAATTCTTTCAAATCGATTGAAATGAATTCGAATCGAAAAGATTTCAAAGGAATTTCAAGTAATTCAAAAGAATTAAAATTCAAATAGAGTTTTCTTTAAAGTTGTTTAAATTACTAAACTTTTTATTACTAAACTCCCTAAGGAATAAAAAGAATACTTTTTACTCTCTAAAAAGAAGAGTGAAATACTGTAAATATGAAAGAAAATAATTATATTGATTTATGAAATAAATCAGTAATAATCAGTAATAAATCAGTAATTTATAATAAACAAACAAAGGGGCGATTTCATCCTGTTTCAATTACCATAAATCTGTTTACTTTACATTTAGTTTGATGTCACTCACAAGGCAAGATAATATTTGTCTGTTTTAGGTAGTAAATTATAGCAGAAAATTGCACCAATTATTCTTTTCATTTTTCGTATCCTGATCACATAGTCACAAGAGCTTCGTGACTCTCATCAAGACGCGTGTCAGTAACTTGAGCGACCCTTCGTTCACGAAACGATCTTTCCCTCTACAAAATTCATCGAATCGAGTGCCACAACATCGTTTGTTTCAATTTTCGGGAGTCACAATAAATTTCTTATCAGAGCTAAGTTTACTATAACAGAATATTTTATTATATTTTCCCGAGTTAAAATGCCCCAATTGGTCGAACATTGCCAATTTTTTCAAAACTCTGAAATTTTTCTTCAGCTCTCTTAAAATTCCTCAAAATTACACGAAAACATTCGTAATCGCTTAAAATTCGTTGAAATCTCTTAAAAATCTTAGATACCTCTTAATATTATAGTTAAATTTGTCTTAAAGATTCTGAATTTCAAAATTTTCAAATCTATAAATAGCGTAACGTCGATTTCTACAGAAGCTAATAAAGTTGCATTTTCTTCCCTTCATCATTTGCAATTTTGTTGATCATAATAGTAAAGTATACATTTTTATAGAACATAATTGTATATACAGCTAGACAAATATTAACAACTAAATTTATTTTCAATGGAAATCCTCAATGGATATATGACTAAAAATGATAGTTCACGATGAGACTTGAAATTCTGAAGCGGAAGATATTTCTGCGACTCGATCCTCTTAAAAAAATTGCAGAGATATCAAGAAATCTGAAAGTTATTTCTATAGCAGTATTTGACATCCGAGTGAAGTGCGTCGGGGAATCCGAAGAGGGCCTTTCAAGTTCGCTTTCAAGTGTCCAAGTGCGGTTGATGATAGTTGATAGTTTGTCGCATGAATGCAAATGACTCTCGCAACAAGAAATAGAAAGAATCTTTTACAACTCGTTTCATTTCGGATCCCACATCGTGTGCTCGCGTCATAGCAACCCTCATCCCCATAATCGGGGCCACTTACCGGACGACCGTACGATTCTGAGAGTCGTTACAGCTTTATGAGCGAAACCACTTAGTGTATCGCTTCTGTAAGATGGGGTCGTTGCATGTTTAGATGAAACATTGATGAGAAAGACAGGGTGTTCAGCAACCTCCCTTGCCGTATTATGAACATCACTTATCATTTTTCATGTAGCTCCAGGTACTCTCAAGGGTTCCCGGACTAATACTTGTTTTCAAATAAATAATCCCGGCTTTCCTGTATCAAATGTTCTGAGCACATGAATCTTCTCCAAATTCAATTTTACCTCATTTTTATTTCACCGAAATTTTTACAGGGTGGCCACGAGATTCAATTTTTTCATAACCCTGAAATTTCCCCTGACTTTCAGACAAATTTCCCTGACAGAAAAGTATGAAAATGCGAGCAAGTTTTCAGTGAAAATAGAATTGAAATTTTTTTCAAAATTTCGTATAAAATATCACTTCAAATCTTTTGAAATTTAAAATAACTTCACAGTACTTAAAATTCGTAAAAATCTTTCCAAACGACAACCTTGGAAATCTCTTAAAATCCATTTTAAATTAAAAATTTAAAAAAAGCTAAGCCTTTTAAAATCTGAAATTCCACGAGAATATTCATAATCTCTTAAAATTTCCAATTTCTCACTTTTCCAAGTTTCTTAAAATTCTTTATAATATTCCCAGATATTCCATGAAAAACTTTTAAATCATTTAAAATACGTATAACACTTTCTTAAAATTTTGTAAAATTCCACAATATCTTTTAAACATCATAAAAATCTCATGAAATCTTTTTAAATTCCATAAGGAAAATTAGAATCTCTTAAAATATCATAAAGTCCTTAAAAATTACACTAAATCTGTTAAATATTCTACTAATCTCTTGGAATGACCGCCAGATTCACAAAAATCAAGGAAAATTTAAATCCAAAAAACCGTTTTTGAGTTATAGTTAAAAAAAGATTTTTTTTAATTGTTCCCTTTTCAAAGCCTCTGAAACAAAGTGAATAACATTTAATATTTCGCCGAAATATCAATGATTTGTGTAATTTGAACGAAAAATTCTAGTTCAGCAAAATTCAGCAGAATTATTGAAATCATTTTCCATTCTTTTGAATTCTGAATTCTGTTGAATTCAGGGAACTTCCAAACAAATCAAAAGAGTTCAAAAGAATCCATTTTTTTTAGTTAAAAAGAATTCAAAAACTTCAAATGAATTCAAAAGGATTCAATTGAATGAATTCCTTTTATAAAAAAATTGAATTCTATTGAATACTTTCGAATTATTTGAAATTCCTCATAATTCTTGTGGATTTTTTTTAATTTTTGGAAATTCTTTTAAACTAGTTTGCATTCATTTGAATTATTTTGAATTCAGCTTGAATTCCTTTAGGTATATTCAAAATTGATAATGAAATGAAATAGACAGACATTAATATTATACACAATACAGAATCAAATAGATTTTAAAAGCCAGTCTAATTTGACATAACACTATGAATAACAGGGTCGGTTGGGCGTGAAGGGTATGAAGGGTGTCAATGACATCCGGTGATCTGGTTAACGTCCTGCTAAGAAGCAGTGTCGAAGTGTTTCAGGCTTCCAGTGATCTAACACCGGGTTTACTCATTTCGTATCTCCTCTCTCGATGAGACAAGAAATATATTCGAGCAAATGTGTCGAACTGCTTCTCATTAAATTACACTTGTTGAAGTCAAAACTACACGGGTACTTCACATTTTCCCCCCTAAATCAATTTTTTATACACCTACTTAAAAACCTATAACAAAATCCTTTGAAATAATTCCTACAAGTCGTTTGAAAATTGAAATCTTATAAATTCACCCATAATCTAAAAAGTTCTTTTTTAAAATTCCATCAAATCCTTTAAAATTCATTTACAAAATCTTTGGATATCCAATTTCTTGAAATATCTCAAAAATTCCCAGAAGTGTTCTGGTAAAATATGCGGTAAGTCAAATTCGACTGTAAATCCTAAAATATTATAAGAAAATTATAATTTATTGATGATGAGTATTGAAAAATTTCTAGTTTTCTGGAATATTCGAATTCCACTAACAAGTATGTTACAATTGACTTTAATCCGAATTAGGGTGTAAATTGCATAACTTGGAAATATCTTATCATGGGCTTAGAGCGATAAAGGGGACATTTTCATGTTGGAGGAGAAGAAGATAAAAGGAAGGAACAGAGAGAAGGAAAAAGAAGTAAAAGGTGAAAAAAAAGTGGCAAGTATCGTATTACCGGTTAGGTTCATGGCAGGGTCTTTTTCTCTCGTTTTATCGCAGGGTCCGTAAGGCCGAACGGCCAATAAAATTAGGAGAAACCGGGGACCGTGACGCGCCTGGCTAATCTTGATGAAAAACAAGTACTTGGACCTAGGACTATTCGCAAGTGCCTTTCTTGGTCCCAATTCATGATAAATCATTCCCAGGAAGGCTATAAGATCGCTTAAAGAGAACACGTGTGCAATTTTATATAATAAAAGTATAGCTTTCCAGAATAATGATATCATAAATTAAAATGAAAAGTAACAAATATACTTTTCTTATTAGAGCATATCCCAAGGATTATTATCTTGTTTATTTACTTATTCAAAGAAATTTACCTGGGAGTCCTGTCTTAAAATATATATCGAACACATTGTTGTCGAAAACCTGATTGGTTTGAAAATTGCGCGAATTTTTTGAATATATACCGAATTTCACAGTAGATATACATTTATTATTTCAAGAAAATGTTTTCAGATATATTGAGATTTTCAGAAATTTTAAGGGATTTTACCACTTATTGGGGTTTTATATAGAATCTTAAGAAATTCCAAGTGTTTTTGTGAGATTTAATTTAATTTTCACGAATTTTAAGGGATTTGACGATATTTTGTGGAATTTTAACTAATTTAAGGAACTCTTAAAAGATTTTAAGGCGTTTTAGAAAGTTTATTGAGATTCTAGAGATAATAAGTGATTAAATTTTATTTCGAGAAATTTTATGAAATAAAAAATTTAAAGATATTTGATGGGATATTAAGTATTATAATTGTGAGGAATTTTAAGAGGTTTTACGATATTTCATAGGATATTAACTCGGATATTAAGTTATTTTAAGTACGAAAAGGATTTTAGAGAATTTACGAGATTTCATTGAATTTTTAGGAATTTCAAGCGATTTCATGAGATTTTAAGTAACTTTATGGGTTTTGCTAATATGTTGGGAGATTCTAAGTAATTTTTTAGGCATTTTAAGATATTTTATAATATTAGGTAATTTTAAGGACTTTCATTTTCAGAAATTTTAAAGGATTTGGTGAGATTTCATTGGACTTTTAGAAATTTGAAGTATTTAACGAGATTATATAGATTTTTTGAAGTAATTTTAAGAAATATCAAGTGATTTTACAAAAATTAAAGGAATTTCATAGGACTTTAAATAATTTTAATCGATAGGTTTTAGATTTTTAAGGAATATCAAGAGATTTTATGAAAGTTAAAAGAATTTCACGAGATTTTGAAGGATGTTAAAGGGATTTGAATATTTTATAGGGTATATAAATTTTAAGACCTAAGAGGTATGTTAAGATATTGTATAGGATATTAAACAATTTTTAAGACATTTTTTCAAGAAATTTTACGGAATTTCATGGAATTTTAATAGTTGTAAGATATGTTATGATATTTTCCGGGATATTAAATTATTTTTAAGCATTTTACGATATTTTATGGGATATATTAAGTAATTTTAAGGAATTTAATGGAATTAGAAAAGGAACTCCAAGTTTCTATCATATATTTCAAAAATTATAAATTCTCAACTATTTTGTACACTTTTAAAATCCCTAAAAACATTATAAAATCCTTTGAGTTGAAATTGTTCATAATCCTTTAAATATTTTTAGCAAAATGTGTGCAAAAACGAGAAATTAGGGGAAATAACAAAGCAGAGAAATAACAAATCGAAGAAATGAAAATTATATTATATCACATTATATTATATATATTTCTCTTGAAAGAAGTATATAAGATTATTTCAAATGGTGTTTCTGACATCGCTGCTCAGTCTCTCGATGATTATGATGATGCTTTAGCGGTAGAATGTTTAAAAGGGATCAAGAAAATCATTTTTTATGCTGCTTGTAACTAAAAGAGAAAGTTGAAAAGCCCTATTAAAGCGAATTGAAGTAGGAATGGGAGTTTACACAATGCATATAGCGTGACTAAGTCCATTAGTAAAGAAATATACATAATTAAGCGTCTATCGTATAATCATGCCTGCATGGGCCTCAAATGGCAATTTCGCAGTAACGTATGTAGGTATAATGTATATGTATATGTTTGCATCGGTGTCAAAAGACGAAAACTTTAAGATCTTGAGCTCTCGTGAGAAGAAATGTATATTTATGTAGTCGGCATTTATCTCGTTTACTTGAAATATCAAATAACTAATATCAAAAGATCTTCCTTATTACACCATAAATTTTTTCTAAAATTAACAACTACAAATTGTCAATGGGGATGACTATTTTTACTAATTTACTATCCCTAAAAATTAAAATTTCGAGAAATGAAAACTCCCGAAAAAAAATTAAAAAAAAAAAGAAATTCAAAATTTTTAAACTGAATATACAATTAGGACAATCGCAAAGCTTATGATACTTTCAACATTTTCAAGGCCAGTCTTTTCCATTGATTAATGTTGTTTCATTTTACAAAATTATATTCAATATACGAAATCGTGTTCCATAATTTCTTAATAAATTTTCTTTCTTTTATCCTTACCTTTCTCCTTTTCTTTCCTGATCAGCATCCTACGCGCATCCGCTTCTCGGATCGCCAATTACAATGTTTCTTTTCGAATTGATTCTATTCTTTTGTTTTCTTATTCTTTTATTTGCCATTGGTACAATCTGCTGCATTGGCAAACTGGATGCGGCCGCGCGATGTCCCTGTAAGTGGTACCGACGGATAAAAGATTCTTATGGTCTCATAAGACCCTCCATTCAAAAAGAAGAGAGAAAAAAATATTGTCATTTAGATAGTGAGGTACTCTCTTTGCCAGTGATATCAATGCACTGTCAATCCTTAATTAATAATACAGGACAGAAAAATAAGGAAAGTTTTAGGGAAATTAGGAAAAAAAATTTTTTAATTGTCATGGAAATCAGCAAAATGTCAAGGGAAGGCGAGTAGTTATCAGGAAAAATATAAATTGATACATATATATATATAAATAATAATAAAGTAGAATCACTTGTCGTGTAACTTTGTCTTACAACTTTTTTAAAGACTTTTTATATAGTAATTATGGTAATTTGATATTCTAATGACATAAATGTGTTTTTTTATCATTTTAATATAGCTTTTATAGTTTATTTAACAGAATTTAGATTTCTAAGAATTTCTTGATATTTTGTGAGATTATAAGAATTTCTAGAGATTTCATAACGATTTTTTTTAATTTTTAAAAGATTACCTGAAATTTTGAGATATTTTTCAGAATTTGTAAGTGGTTTTAGGGAATTTTAGGCATTTTAAGTTATTTTTAAATTCATCCGAAAATTTTAAAGGAATTTTTAAAATTTCTTAAAGTTTCTTAAAAGTTTTATGAAATGTGATAAATTTCATGACGACGTTCAACATTTCTACAAAAAGACTTTTGAAATTCCCTAAATCATAACCTTCACTTTCCCAATTCCATTTCAAGTAATTTTAAGGAATTTTAATGGATTGCATTTGCTTTTGTCCTCCACATTAGAATCAAATTCTTGAAATTTTTTTAAATGCTTGCAAATCTCTTCAAATTCACTAAATCTTCTAAATTCTTTTGAAATCTTTGAAATCAAAATTCTTTTGAATTCCTTCAGAATTGTTCAAATCATTTAAAATCTCTTTAAACCCTTTTAAATTTAGTTGAAATCCCTTATAATTCTTTAAAATCCTTTAAACCTTATAAAAATCCTGAAACTTTTTTAATTTTTATTTTATAATTCTCTTCAATTATTTTGCCTTCTATTGAATTTTTTCGAATTCCTTGAAATTTCTCCTAAATCCCTTAAAATTCCATGAAATCCCTAATAAATCCCTAAAAAATCTTTTAGTATCATAAAATTCTTCAAAATTCCCAAGAATTTTTTCTGGCGTTTCTTATAATTTCACGAAATCCCTTCAAATTCCTAAAATTGTAGGGACATTTTAATTTTTTACAGTGATACCATAAGTTTTGAGGATCAACTTAACTCAACTCGACTTAAGAATTAAAAAAACTCGATCCAGAAACCCTTATCGCCTGCCGTCTGTCACTTTCCATGCGCACGTATTGTTGGGCCGAACAAGCTAGTCGAACCTCTAATGAGAGTTGGGTCCTATACAGATAAGTCCATTCGGGGCCACCCGAACTTGACCATATATACATTCCTGCATGGTTTCCTGCGTAGCTAGAGCCTTTCCCATCCCTATGGATTTATCTCGCGTTCGCTGACCAGAGGTCCCTTTTCCTCTTTTTTCCCCTTCTTTGCCCTATGTTTGCTCACCACCCTCTTCTTTCATTCTTTTATCTTATTATTTTGCCCGGGTCCATCCATTTTTTTCTCTCTTTCTCGCATGCACTCCACATGGCAGACCTCTCTCTCTCTCTCTACTCCTTGATATCCCTGCATAAACATCTTGAGTTTATTCGGCCGATTTTTTAACCTGTTCCTTTTTTACACCAAATAGAAGACTTAGATCCTCTCACTCTCGTTCTTATTTTGTCTCTTTTTATATTTTATAACTTGTTTTTAATTATTGCCCCCTATCACCCTTTCATGGACATAACTCTTTTTATATAGACCCCCATTAGTGTCGTTGCACTTAATTTCCACTTCATTGCGTTACATATAAATTTTCTTTTATCCTTGATAAAAGGATTCAGAGGATTCTAAACAATTTCAAATCAAAAGATCGTTTAAAATATTTTTAAAGACTCCTAAAGTACGTAAAATAATAGATAATTTATCATTTTTGAAATATAGACTTGAAATTCCTTTTGTAATTTCAGAATTCCTTAAAGTCACTTAAAATTAGTCAAAATATGAAGAAATTTCATTAAAACTCTTTGAAAATCCCTGAAAATCAACCGAAAATTCATAAAATCCCGTTAAAATCCTTAAAATTATTTAATATCCCATAAATAATAAATAATCTCTTGGTATCATAAAATTCTTCAAAATTCCTAAAATATCCTTTCTCTACTTCGAGCATTGTTATTTAAATATTTCTCTGAATTTATCTTCACCGTAGAAATAATATCAATGAAAATTAATAATGACAAGCTGGCAAGAAATATTTTCCCGTTTATTCTAGTTGTTGCATAACTCTGTAACATGGTAACGAGACCGGTAAATTTGAAGAAACTCGGCAAACGGCTTGTTATCGATATAGGATGCAAACCCAAGACTCCGCATAACGAAGAAAATTTATCTAAATCATTAACCGTTAACCCCACGCGGATTAAGAAAAAATTCAAGACTCGCAACGCCCATTACGGATCTAATGAAATAATAATGTAGCTTGCAAATTAACGAAGACGTGATATCGACTGCAATTAGTACTTCTTGCTATGTTGTGCTCGAAGAATTTATTAGACAACGTCTTATCGATCACAGTATTACAAATTATAATGCATAATAATCTTATGAATTATGTCGTTGGCTGTTAAAGATATTAATTGGCGAAAATATACGTGTTAATTTATTGCTTAGCAAATTCATTGGTCACAATCTCTTCAAATTGCTTGAAATTCGTTAAAATTACCTAAAATATTATGAAATATTTAAAGTGTCCCGAAATCTTGTGCAACTTACAAAAATCTCTTGAAATCTTGTAAAAACACTTGAAAATCTTTAACTGTTTTGGGCCCATTTAAAATTCCCTTGAAGTTTTTTAATATTCCGGGAAATACAGAGTAAATTTCTGTTATTATAAATAAATAAATAAAAATAAAATTGCTTTTATTAATTTCGGCTCTCTAAATATTTGAATCATTGATAATAATTTCGAAAGAATGTTTCAGCGAGCACTTAAAATTGTAAAAACAACTATCACTTTGTGATACAAAAAAAAAATCTTAAAATAAAGAATATATATGCCAATCAAGAGCATTAAATATGACAAAACTAATCTATTGCCGATTATTTACATTTATTAATATTTTTTGTGGGTCGTTGCCAAAAAGTTGTGAAATTCATGTCCCAGGCGTCAAAATGTTGAATAAGAATAAATATTTTACATTTGATTTTTTAAAATCATTTTAAATATTTTAAAATTACTGAAAATATACTTTTAAGATCCCCTAAAATTCTATGAAATTTCTTAAATTCATTAAAAAAATCTTTCTTTAAAATTCCACAAAATTCTTGGGATTTCTTTGAAGGGGTTATAAAAATCTTCAAATCTCTGAAAATTCATTAAAATCAAATGAAATCTCTTTAAAAAATTTCAAATATTTTGAAATTACTTGAAGATCTTTAGGTTTTTTTGAAACTCCTTAAAATTCCGTGAAAGCCTTTAAAATTAATTCAAAACATCTTTAAATCTTTTAAAATCATTTTTATGATTTTAAAAATTGATTAAAATCTCTTGGATTTTTTTAAAATTAAAAAATAACTTTGTCCAGTACAAATAAACTGTGACATCTTGAAATCTCTTGAAATCTCGAAATTTTGAAATCATGTTTACACTTAAAAATTCAAGTGGTGAACCCTTCGGAACCTCTAATTAATTTTATAATAATTTCAAACTATTTTTAAACTACAGTTTAAAAATTGCCATAGTGTTATCTAGAATTTGAAACACGTTTGTCTAGAAACGCGCTGTGAAATAACCCAGAGTTCCGGTCGTTTTGCTGCGTTGCGTCGGTGGGTAAACATTAAGATAGACTCCAATTAGCTTATCGATAAATACCGGGATATCTACCTGCTACCGTGAACGGAGATGTTAGACTAGTTGATGCTAAGCTGCACTACGATAGACAACCCATAATTTAAAAATCTAACGACATCAATAACGATTTATGAACGCTTTCATAATTTAAATAAAAATTTACTGGCGACGTTTAAAACTCAAATAAAATTCCAATCAATTTCCAATTTTTACATTTCAATTGCAATTATTGCCTAAACATTCCTTCAATAGATATTCCTACAATAGGTAAATGAAATTTCATCTTTTTAAAATAAAATAATTTCATTATAAAATGCGTCAAAATATTTCTGCATCATATGGTTTAAATAAAAATACCCTTTTCCGTATAAATATCACTGTATTTTTCATTATTACATTTCAATAAATATTTTTAGTCCTATTTACAAAAGCATCAGATAAAACAATTAAAGATCTGAAACATTGCGGAGGCGATGAATGAAAAATCCCTTCAAGCGCCTTTTTGTTTAATAATTTCGCAATTGTTGTTCAATTTTCTAAATTCTTAAAGAATTTTTGTACTTTTCTGGGAAAGACTTGGGGGATCTGTTACCGTCGCCTCTGCAGAGCCTCGAACAAATAAACCTAATAAGTCGTCACCGACGCTCGAGATTAATTCGCTAATGAAAATTTCATACAATCGCACAAAAACAGTTTCACCTCGGTGAAAATCTCCTCATTTTAAAAAGGAGAAAACTTTTTAAATGTATATATCGATTCTCTCGTGATTGAATATATTTTTAGATGTTATTCTTCTCTTTTGACATTTTTATTACAAGAAGCTGTTAACAGTATAAAGGAATTGATGAAACAAAACAGGAAAACTTTTTCATTAAATGTCCAAACATCTATTTTAGAAATGCAGTCTGAATCTCGTAGCGAGTAAAAGTAACAATAATAAATTTTATTACAAAACACGTTTCGCCTCTGCTCGTCGCGATCGGAATTCAACTACAAGTCTCTTCGCAAATTCATCTCTACCGTTAGTCGCGTTGAATTATTTGCATTATTTTTAGTTTATAAATTAATTTCGGAAACCAGCGTAGGTTATAAAAATGGGATCACTTTTAAGAACCAATTTAGAGAATTAAAAACGTTCTTCAATATTATGTAGACTTGAGAAGTAGAAAGCTGCTTGAAAAAGAAACTTACAGTTGGAAGTCAAATCCAAACTTCAACGCGACTATAGAGCGACGGCAGATCAAGTTAACTCGCTTATTCGCAGGAAGAGAGAAAAACATTTCGAAAGCAACTCGAAAGTCACCCGAATCTCACCAACAACAAATTTTCCCTTCCTCTCAACATTCTGAAATCCAAATACTCTCTGCTTCCCATCCACAAGACAAATCCGTAGTCGCTAAAATTGGATCTAACTTTCTCGACTAAATGTCGAATCCAAATGCTCGACATTCACATCACCATCATCATCATCATCATCATCATCACTTTTTCATAGTTAAACTATGACACTGACTCGGGTGGTTTGTCATCGATTCACGACACAATCACAGCATCACTGATTCACAAGTCAGATTTTCTTCATAGTGTAAATGCAGCTTCTGTTGAGTCAGGCATCACCTAATCAGGCATCACTAAAATTCGGCAATTATAGCTTTTCCAGAGCTCGACTGTTAGTGATTAACTCCCTCGTGAGTCTCCAAACTTGTTTGGCCGCGTTCTCCAAGCCACTCGGGGACTTCCCTTTGAAAAGGTCCAGATTAGGGAGAAAGTAGTGAGGACACCTTTTGCACTGAAGACACGATATTAATTGTAAAAATATCCCATTGATTCTGTCAGCGAGACAGGCTTCGTCCCACTCAATTTCGTGGGGATGTTTCTCACATTCATAAAGCAAGAGGGTTTTCATGTGATAACTCGTGACGGGATTCCCCGGAAGGTCAAGGTGTCGATCCCTGAGAGTCTTGAGAATACTGAGACACCTTCTTCTGCTGCCGCCTTGGAGAAGTCTATTCTCAGCGTCGATAAAGGACAGAGCCCAAGCATCGCCTTCCATCGCCGATTGCTTGCCCTGGAGTCCAATGCATTCCTTAGAGAGCATGTCAAAGCCCTCTGCTTTGACCTCAGCGACGATATTCGGATGCGGCCAGGCAATGTGAGGACTGGGCCAGTGTGAGGCTGATCTGGGCCAGAGTCCAGCGCACTTAAAGGCCGGCGTGATCTGCACGACGTACCTCTCCCTGATTCTGAGCTTCACCTCCGTCGTATCCGCGATCATCTTCACAGAATCTCTGTAAGCGCACTTGTCACAGGCTTGGGCAACAAGAGTCTGGAATCGGGATCTAATTTTCCGCGCTGAGAGATATCCCGAGGCAGTGATGAACTCGACCCAGAGGGACATTGATCTCTTCCTGCCATCACTGAGTTTCAGCACAGCGCAGCCAGGCAGGGTGCCGTCATCGACGAAGTTTAGGACTCCCATCTGGTTCAGGTATATGACTATTTCGAACTCCGTTGGCGAAATTACATCCAGCCCGTCGAATCTCCCGTTGTAGTCCGTCAAGGATGAGATGAACCTAGGTTCCTGCACCTCCACTTCTTTCAAGACGTCTTGCACGACTCGGCAAACTTCCTGGATGGTTTTGGCCACTTGGCTCTTGCGGGTCATCACCCGCTCGCCAAAGTACTTGTTGATCTGATAGGCCATCTTCGTGGAAGCAGAGAGCATATCCGAGGGCACCAACATTTTCGCTCGGAGTTTGGTTTATCCTGGGTTCCAAATCACTCTAAAATCACCGTAACAATCGTAACATCTTGATTGGGACGTTTTTTGGGCACCCACCCATAGAAGTATCACTTTTTGCACTTGCGGAACTTGACAAAAATCAGATTCCGGACCCTCGAGGCGTGGGTTGTAAGTATATGGAAGATGCGCGCAGCTTCGAGGGTCTCGAGGCTGGAGTTGGTTGCAGACTGAGGCATCGACCACACCACCACGCGAGAGAAACTCCTCGAGCAGGGCAGGTGATGTTCCACGCCTCCGTGAGTGGGACCACACCGCCGAGTAGAATTCTCCTGCCAATGAAGGAGACTCGGGTTCGTTTAGCCTCGCCTTTTGGTGCCGCCCCGTGGCATCGATCCAAACCCCACCACTCTGATGTTCAAGTTCCAACCATGTATGCATACTGACTATACTATGAAAGTTATGGATAGCGAGAGGCTCACAAGGTACCCTCCGCAGTCTGCACTCTTCCAGACCCTTGCTATGAATTATGCAGGACGCCTTTTTAGTCAGAGACCGAACACGAGAACCCCCTTATTTATTTCGAAATTTTCGATATGGCGAATACAGCTTGGCTCGTGACTCTCGAGGATTATGACTCCAGGACCTGGAGATCACGTTACACTCTCGAATTTCGACTGGGGAAGGCACTCTACATCGATGGACTTGAGGACTGAAAAGATTTTCAGAAGAACAAGCAGTCATTCCGACATAAGCACTTTCCCTGTCTTAAAAGTATCTATAACTATCTATAATTGTGTTACATCCTAACATTTTTATAAATTTCATTGTTCCTAACAAATCGCATATTCCCAAGTACCTTTCAATTCCTATTGTTTCTTTTTCTTAATATAATAATGTGCCTTATTACTAGGAGGTTTTCCTGATTCTTTCAGATATTTATATCCGCACAAAACCAATATCTATTCAGTTTGAACATATTCAAATGATTCTAGAACCAAAAATATTGGATGGAGATTAGACTACTTCATAATATCTGAAAGAATGAAGAACCAAATATATGAAAGCACAACAATTGTACATCATTATTGTTGTTTTATTTGTGGTTACAATTCAAATTGACAATTAAATTTACAATTTCTAAACAATCGCAAGACTAAACACATCCAATTTTGGAATGGATTCAAAACAATAGATTTATTTTCATTGAATAGTAATGAATTTCCAATACGGTTGAGGAAAATATATTTTTATGCAGTGTAAACCTGTGACTGTAAAACTTATTCTTAAAAACTAATGAACTAATTAGCTAATGAGAAAAGAAACTTTCTTTAGTATAAAGTCTTACGGAAAAAATTGCTATGGTTGTCAAACCCACAGAAGTAGTAAAATATGGTACAACTATAGTTATAATAATGGTATACAATTTAAGCAACATAACGTGGTTGCTACATGTGGTTGCAACTTGCAGCAACCATAAATTATAGTTGTACCATATTTTACCATTTCTGTAGTCTTGTGACAACCGTAAAGTTTATCTTCTGTCCTCATTTCTTGTTTTGTCTTTCGCTTTTTGGAATTCCAAAGTCGAAATGATTGTATAATTATTCTTCCCTAAATAAAGTTTCTTTCTTCCATAAACTCTCCTTTCTTGTTTTGATTTTCGTTATTTGGTGTTTCTAAGTGGAAACAAATCAAAATTTGAGTCTTTCTCCACAATTCTCTATATAATAAAGCGATGATTGATGTTCAATTTTTTGTATATATATTTCTTACCACTCTTCTGATTCATGATGTATAAGATTGGTAAACTAAAAAAAAGTTACAGCATCGTTTCACAGTTTTTCAGACGACTTTCAGTAGCAATGACTGTTGGTACCTGTTCTTGGTTGATTAGGTATGGAGATAAGCATAATTCAATGAGTAACGATTATTTACTGTTGACATTATCGCTTTTTCCTTTACCGTCGACAAGCCGAGAACACGTTATGGATGACGTTAATGCCAACTCTTATTGGCGGTATATTGTTTTCTCGGATATTAAAAAAATCACATTCCTGGAATAGGATTAATCAATCCCATAAAGTATTCTGACATTGCTTCCTTGTCGGCATAGAATCTCCACTTTTTAACATGTTTCTGAGAAAACGCGAAAGTTAATAGAGATTTCGAAAAAAACGTGTTGTCATTTTTATAAACAGTTTCTGTTATCGTGAGGAATTTTGTTCTTTAAAGTTATATGATTTATTCATTAAATATATATACTTACCACCTAATTATTTGATTTTTGCTTCGATATTGCAAGAATTATGTAATTATATATAATTATAATCATATAGGGTAAAATTAGTATTCTAATGCAAATCTTCATAATGGACTATCTATATTTTCGTCGTCAATATTTACAGCTTACACTTAGAGTACAAACATTCGACTAAAAAATAAATATAATTTAAATAAACATTTGTATAAAAGGAAATATATTTACAATGCAACAATAAGTATTCAAACTATAATTTGAAACTCGTGGCTAACGCATAAATATAATATTTTTAATAATAATAAATCACATTACGCTTTGCATTAATCATATGCATACATTATAGACATTCTGTGAATCTGAATTAGTTAATGACTTGATGAATTCGTTAAATCTCACTCATTCAAATTTCGAGAACAGGCATGCATAATTTTCAACAAATAGACATTTAACAGTAGCCTCATAAAAACGATAAAAATATATACTTTCTGTTACACGTGTTTTCGAAATTTACTTTCTGTTGTATCAGAAGCGATTTATCAAAATTCCTTTTTTTTTTGAAAAATCCCTGTAATGAAAAGAAGTAATGAAAACGATGATTCAATTTATACATCGATTATTTTCTTATAGAGGTATATATAACGTTCGGTAATTACATACTTTAAGTGTAACTACGTTTAATATTTTTCTATAGTGTTATCAAATGACAAAATCAATTAAAGGCGCATTTATATGAACATAATGTATTTTGATCATTACTTTTTAGACTGAAGACCTTTCATAATTAGTTCTCAACGATGTATTTAATCTTCCTTTATGGGAACGCTATCATAAAAAATAGTAAGAATATTATGACGATGTACTTAGCCGGTTTGTTGACACTTTAGCAACATTCTTATACATCTTTATTTTCTATGTAATACTAAGTACGGTACTGTCATTACATCTTATAAAAAAAAATACTATTCACGAATTGCTATACACTCTCGGAATCTATTACATCTGCATTTTAATATGAAATTTTCAAAGATATTCTACATGATACTTCTTTGTAGACAGACATACCAAATAACAATTGCACTTTGTCTAAGTTATCGCCAGTGGCGATTTCACGGATCCGGATATAAATATCATTTGATGCCATTACCATGCTTTTGATCGTACTGATGTATTTGATCAAACTAATTTAATCCCCCTACCTTTACCAAAAATTTCAAATGATGATTGCTAGGAAAAGATACAACATTCTTTATGCAACAGCATTTCTTCTATAAATGAATAAAAGTCTTGTAGTAATCATCAAACCACATTAACAAACCCTAGAAGCAACAAATCACATCCTACGACTTCTCAAATCATCAAGTATTTCTCAAAAAATCCCAAACCCGGAAGACGCTATAGTTTTTCCAGCGCACGGCTGTTAGTTAAAAGCTCTCTTGTGAGTCGCCATACTTGCTTAGCAGCGTTCTCCAAACCACTCGGCGACTTCCCTTTGAAGAGATCTAGATTAGGAAGAAAGTAGTGAGGACACCTTCTGCATTGCAGACAGGATATCAGTTGAAGGAATATTCCATTAATCCGATCAGCGAGCGCACCCTCGTCCCATTCCGCCTCGACCGGATGTTTTTCGCACTCGTACAAGAGCAACGTTTTCATGTGATAGCTCGTGACCGGATTACCCGGCAGATCAAGATGCCGGTCCCTGAGAGTTTTTAAAATACTAAGACAACGCCTTCGACATCCTCCCTGCAAGAGTCTTGTTTCCGCTTCGGTGAAGGACAAGACCCACGCATCACCTTCCATCGCGGATTGTTTCCCCTGGAGAGCGACGCTCTCCTTCGAGAGGAGATCGAATCCCTCGGTTTTGACTTCCGCAACCAGGTTGGGATGAGGCCATGGGATGTGCGGGATGGGCCAATGGGCGGCGGATCTGGGCCAAACCCCTGAACACTTGAAAGCCGGCGTGATCTGCACTATGTACCGCTCCCGGATCCTCAACTTCACCTCGGTTGTGTCCGCGATCATCTTAACGGAGTCCCGGTAGGTGCACTTGTCACATGCCTGGGCGACGAGTGTCTGGAACCTGGATCTAATCTTCCTCGCTGAGAGATACCCAGATGCGGTGATGAACTCCACCCAGAGGGACATTGATCTCTTCCTACCGTCGCTGAGCTTCAGCACAGCGCAGCCCGGCAGGGTGCCATCGTCGACGAAGTTGAAGACCCCCATTTGGTTCAAGTAAAGGACCACCTCGAACTCGCCGGGCGATATCACCTCCAGGCCCTCATAGCGGCCGTTGCACTCGGTCAGAGAGGAAATAAACCTCGGTTCTTGGACCTCCACTTCCTTCAGCACATCCTGTACCACCTTGCACACTTCCCGGATGGTCTTTTGCACTTGACCCATGCGGGCCTGGACTCGCTCTCCGTAGTACTTGTTTATCTGGTAGAGCATCTTGTTCGATTGGGCGGCCATTATGTCTGGTGGCACGAGCATCTTAAAGACCTTATTATCTTAAAGCTTTATTATCGTAAAGCTTTATTATCTTAAAGCCTTATTATTTGAAATCCTGGACTTATTTAATGGTTTGTTTGTTTTGCTTATTTGATGACGCGTTCTGATCACGTCGCGTGCATTTCACTAGTCACGGAAATCCGGAGTCGGGTGACTCTCCAGATGACTCGACATCTTTTTATCTAGGATATCTACGACGACCGAATCGATTAGTTACTTCTTTTAAGAGATAATAACTGCTCTACGAACAGGTGCCAACCGGCAACGAAAACGGCGGGCAACGAGATGTTCGGAACGCGACGAGAGAGTCCCGCTGAGACCAGTGGTACGTCACCGGTTCATTCGGTGGCTGTTGTGGCTTGTTTTGCACAAGTCCCGCCTTTCCTAGTGACAGGGTCACGTGGCGTCTGCGCGTTTGGGACACGCCCACCTGCGTTCGTGCTCTTCTTGTTAGTCTGATCCCGACCCACCTTGTCGGGTTCGAGCTGCCTCGCGATTCTTAATTGACGGTCGATGTCCTATATCACTATACCAACTCACGTGGGCTATACTTTAATGATGAGATATTGAAACAAAATATCGATGTTCCAGAAAATCGAAACATCCAAAAACTGGATGTCGATGTCAAAAACACTGACTTCAATGTCTAAACATCCATATTTCCGATATTTCGATATCGATGTCCCATCACTACTACACTTTTCCCGATCTTTTTTCTGGCCCACCGATTACGTTATTTGGCTTTTAAATGTCCTTATGACGTCTTGGGACTTTAAAAAAGTTTCGACTATAATTGCCAGGAATCCTGCTGTCAGGGGTCGTCTTACCGATCATAAATCTGTCGCATTCAGAGTCCGCAGTGGAAACAGCCACAGGATATCGGTTTCCCTTGTCTGGTTCCCTTGATTATTTCTTGCACGCTTCGAAGGAGTTGATGTTATATTTGCAAGGATTCATTTGAATATTGGATATTCGTATGATAAAGAGTTTGCGATATTTATGGTCAATTCAGGAAGGTTATAAGTTGATTTCATTTCATCTTTCCGTATTCAAATAAGTTTGACAAATAAGTTTCCCTTTTTTAAAGGCATGTATGAAAGTACTTAAATGGGGTCTTGGTTTGTTTGAAAAAGAGAAAATAATCTGGTACGCAATGCGTGCCATATCTAATAGACAAACTGCAGAATCGTAAACAATGGATGCTGCGGCACGAACTAACCCTTATCTCCTTCGAGCGGTATTTGTTCTGTATGTCATGCGCGGGTCTCCATGGGGTGGCCTTGAGAACAAATCCCACACGCGCCACTATATATTTCCCAAGCTTACACATCGAATTCATGTCGAAAGCGTCTGTATAGAAATTGCCCCGTATATTAGCCTAAAGATATTATAGTAATATCTCATTAATCACAAACATCCATTTGTATTCAAAACTTAGCTTGTAAGTTAAGGTGAACTTGGTTTGGAGTTAGAGTTTCGATGTTCTTATTGTTTCTGGACTTCTAACTGATGAACTAACTGGTGTTAACTAACCAATTTTAGGATAGATTAGTAATTTTGCCTTTCTGATATAGTCGCCCCAACTCGAGCCCCGTATTCTTCTGCGCATTCGTCGCACTCGGTACCTGATTAGTTGCTATTCGCGCGCAATTTGAAATGATAAAAAATATTATGCATTTCAAATACCAAGTGCAAACCCGACTGAAAACCCGACTTTGAAATATTCTACACGGGATATTAACAACCTGAGATTCCTGCGAAAAAAAATCGTATAATAACGGGGTGACCAGAATTTTGGGATAACAACTTGATAGGAGAATAACAAAGAATTCATAACGAATGTCAATTATGTTATTCTAACTACAGATTTGTTAATTAGTTGCTGCAATCTTGTGAAACCTCTTGGAACCAAACAGCAGAAGAAACCATGCTGAACATTTTTTGTACCAAGTGAAGCTATAAATCTATTTTTAAAAGAGGCCGCATATAAGTTGAAGTGTGAATTCGAAAGTCCTCTAATATGCGCGCTCTCCGTCAGTCGTATTCAGGCATCTCTTGAAAAAGCTTCCGCACCGGAAATAATGGGAATCTGAGAGCAACGGGCGGGTGTTGTGAAAAAAGAGAATTATGGCACCAGCCTGCTGACGATGCTGCTGTGATGAATAAACGCACTTAGGAATCTATCTGCGTAGAAGCGGCGCCTAATGTTCAAAACATTCATTTCGACTCGCCGATCCCGCAGGCAATGTGAGTTATGTGAGCCACGTGCATGTTCTCATACCTTTATTACTGTGTCTCACACGAGATAACGCACCGCGGCATCCAACTCTGCACAAAGGGACCAGACACAGAGACGCCAATGCGCCTCAAGGTTCCGTTAAATTTACCACGATATCCGTAGAAAGACAAAACAAGAACAAGACGAGGGCTGAAGACGAAGTACACTGCGGCTGCGGTTATCATAATTTCATGCTTATACGAATTATTACGCTTATTGCGTAAAAGCGATTGCAGATATGAAGACGTAATCGGGCATAATCAAAGGCCACTTGTCAACTTTTCATGGGAGATATGTCTTTTAAAATGATTTATTGCATACTCTGACAATTGTTTGGGCATCTGGTGTCTGGTGAAGGATTTCAAGAAGTTTCAAGTGATTTCATCTGATTTTAGAAAATCTGAATTGAATTCAAGAGATTTCACCAGATTTTAAGTGATACAATGAAAATATTCGGTTATTCGATCCAACTCGACTCAAAACTTAGATTTATATGCACAATTGTAATGGGGAGCTACAGTAATTTCCCATTTTGGCTGATGGTTCGAAATTTTTGCAATGCGTCAGATAAACCAGGAACCACTCTCGTTCACGGATAATTGAATAAAGCTACAAAATCCAATCAACTCAAAGTTGAAGTGGAAGATTGGTACCCCAGCCTCGTTCTCTAATGCGACTTGATTCATGAGCATAGCACGCGTTATGCTCTGCTTCGAGGGGTCAAAACGCTCTGCTACATCAGCCCTCGAGCGGCGCCAACTGAAGGGCCAAGTTTTCCTTCCTCATCCTAAATGTGCCTTTCATCATCCCATTTCGAGTTAATTCGTTTATACCCTGAATTATTTGTACACCCGCTACATAATGCCAGTGATGCTGGATCTCTGCAATTTATAAACAATTACCGAGACAGGAATTTATTTTTCGATTAAAAGTAGAACGAAAATTCAAAACATAATGAAAACAATTACTTTAGTACTTTGTGTTCGAGTGTTTTCAGACGTACATTGCACTTAAAGAAGTAAAATTTACTTCTTTCAGGAACACTTCATTTTCAGTGTTGTAGCCGAAGATAATAATTGCAGCTTAAACAATTTACTCAGATTACAACTGCTATAACTTTGGAAGATTTAATAATCCCAAGAGAGTTTAAATTTCGTGATCATTAACCCTTGGCGAGTCTCGACTCCGAATTCTTGATGCTACGGCACCCGATCCGATAAGATCAGTGTCTCTTTCGACCGGTGTTTTCGCTGGTGTTGTGTTCAAGAAAAAAGAATAGAGTTCTCATCGTCTCAGCAGGAATTCTCTGGAGAGAGACGAACGATCTTCGGTATCAAGATCGTTTAGAATCGTCTTATATATATACTATTACTACGAGTCTTCTATTGTTAGCTTGGACTAAAGCTTCTACAAAACCTTCAACATATATGTCAAGTATTCGTCGCTTCTCAATGTACCTTGCAATGTATAACTTCTATTATTTCAGTTTTACCTTTTGGTCATATTGCTACATCCCGAGAGACAGAATTATTGTCAAGAAAAAGCATCACGAACAAAAATAGTTATTGCAGGACTATTACTTGATAACTTTTCTATTTTAAATTTTCCCGTCTCGAGCTATGACCTCCCTCGCAGTTGCTCACGAGCTACAGATCTATTACGGGTATTTTGACAAAAAATGCCGAGGACTCACAAAAAGGCAAATAATGGAGGCCACACAAGGTCGAATAGTTTTTCCGCTTCAGTAACTGTATAATGCATCGTAGAATGGGTACCCGAAGACACCTAAGACTACCATTCGTTTCGGCCGGCTGCCAGAGCTCAGAAGCTGATCCCGGGATTATTTGGGATTACTCGAGGATGTTCATTCAGGTTGATTTACAAAACTGTATCGCTCCAGTTTTTTTTTGCAGACTGAATGAAGCTGTACTTATTGCTCACATGAAACACTCTCAGCTTTTTCCGAGGACCGAGGGTAGAGGATCCATAAAACATTGTCTTTAATATCTTTGACATTTTGTGAAAACTCTTGAATTTTACTAAAATCCTCTAATGCATATTTCTTTAAAAAAAGAAACACAGGAGTTCGCTTCAATAAAATTGTATTTTATGATGCGATGTCTTCGTAATGGCCGTACACGGAGAAAACTGGATATTAAACCGTAATATCTAGCTATTTAACTATGGGACGACTATCTAGATATTTAGATATAATATCTAGATATTAAAATATATAATCCAAATATTCTAACGTACAATATTTTAATCTCTGGATATTAAATTTTAATATCTGGATATTAAGTTTTAATATCAAGATATTATATTTAAATATCTAGATAGTCGTCCCATAGTTAAATAGCTAGATATTACGGTTTAATATCCAGTTTTCTTCATGTAATTACATTCTTTAGTGACTATTTCAGTTTGTGTCAAGTCGAGACGCATTTTGAATAATAATTTTGAATTTCTTATAAGAAGCTTTCATACATATAGCCTTCTCATTTGTTTATAAGTGCTTTCATTGTTGAAATGTTTATTAAGTATATGTTAGTGTTCACTTAGCTTACTTTTTGTCGCAGTTTCGTTACCGAAATGTTCGACGTATTAAATGTAGGTTAGCATTGTTTATGAATTGGCAGCAGGAACAGAGAGGACCAGGTAGTGGTGGGGTACACAGGACTCATATGCAAATTGCGACTATACATTTTATATCCTGACTGTTGATAAAATATTTTTATTTATTTAAATATTTTTTATTTTAGATGGTGCACAATATGTGCTGCATTAGACGAGGAAGACAAATATATAATTTGTTTGAATTGTTCTTAAACATTGTATAAAAGTTCTTTAATTTTTTTCTTTAATCCTTTTTTTAAAAACAAAATACGTTTAATAGTAAAAATTTATATTTTATATATGAATTACATACGCAGGGCACAGAGGTCCAAAAATTTTTTTCCAAATTTGCCGCATTATATACTCAAATTAAAAATAATAATGTATTCTAGCAAAGCGTTTATCGAAAGTAGATAGTTTTTGCAATATGTACACCAAATTTCAATTAAAATTAGATTATTTATTATTATATCACCGAAAGAACGTTAAACGGTCCTCTGAGCCTTGCTCTCCCCCATTATGTAAATTGTTGCATTAAAATAGAACAAATAAATTTTATAAACTCTAAGTTAAATTCCATTATCGTCATCATCATCATCATCATCATCATCATCATTATCATTATGATCATTATCATCATATTACTATCATACCACACAAACAGACATGCGATTTTGCGTGAGAAAGAGATTACGTCTGAGTGATATTAGAGGTTGGTCCAGGATCATTATTATTGTCCTGCGCTTTAATCTGTTTGTTGTGTATAGTATATACTATATTATACCACATCACCGGGCGGCCTGGTGGGCTGCTAAGTGGTATCCCATTCTATTCTGTTCTCGATTGTATGGTGTATGGATAGTGGCAGAAAGAGGCCTGCGAAAGCGACACATGTTGTTACATTGCGTCGCCTATTGTTGTTCACCCCCGGTTGCTGATTGTGAGTTGAGATGCTTTGCTGCCGATCGGTGCGCGGGCATCTAACTGCCTCCTGTATACATATATAATGTATATACATGTATAGGAGATGAACACTACATGTGGAGCACTAATATCCTACCCACTTGACACTCAACAACTCAGATCCCCTTTAACATGGCATCTATGTCACGTGTGGTCTTCAAGCCGTTTTTGCTCTTTTTCACTAAATGCTCATCTACTCTTCAGAAATAGGGTGAATGCTTCCTCCTCCAGACTAAAAATCACCCAGAAGCGGAATTGCAATTAACTGAACGCTAACATGCTAATTTGAACTTTAGCAGAAAGCTTATGCTAACTTTAACCATTCATGTCGCATAAAAATGCGCTTCGTTATTAGAAACAAAATATTTTCTTTTTTAATTATGATAATTCCAAATAACCTTCAGAACCTTCCACAAAGACGATTTAGATATGTTAAGAACCTGAGATATATATTTATGGATACCTCACATATCTTCTATTACTGTTAGAACATCCTCAAATAATTTCTTCTTTTTTTTATGGAAGGAAAAATACAACTTCCTCTTTGAGTCTGGCACAGCTGTATTTTAGGAAAGCATGGATCAAATCCAGCTCCGATTCTCGTCTCAGCATTGGGACATTTTATTGTCCCGAGGGATTCGAAGCGGCTTATTACTAACGTTGAGTAATTAGGTTTTGACGTGCAGTCTGCTCGAGCACGTCATCAGCACGTCGTCGTCTGTGTCTAGCTTTCACCATTGACTCTTCACATCTGTAGCTACCCGATCTCGTTTGTTTGATTTAGTCACTCGACCATTCTATCCGGATTTAGTGACTTGTCTCGCGTCACTCTCTCGCTACTTCATTAGGTAAAATAACAGGTTTAACGCCTTGTCGATGAGATAACAGAAGGAAATAATGGTGACTTAAACCACTTGAAACATACAACAGTCCGATAATTCAAACTCAAAATGTCTCGGAGATACGTAAATAAGTAATTATGTACATGTTTCCCAAACGGGTTTACCATATACACAATATTCAAGTCTTTTAAGACACGGACAAAGTATCATTACAAATTTGTAACTCTATACATTGTATACTAACTCCTATTTAAAAAAAAGTGATGTTATCATATATTTTGTAATTACTATCGAACATATTGTTATCGAAAAGCTGATTGATTTTTTGGTAATTGGAATTTCGGAAACCTCTGATCACTGCGAAGTAAATATAGGAGATGCCACCGATCGACGTCCCTTTCTTATCTTATTAAGACAATTAATGATGATCACATCACAAGGATTATAGGGAGGACAATTTTATTTACGGCGCATAACAACGTCGCGCTCGCTTAATATATTCTCATTAAAAGGGCCGAAAATCCAAAACCTTGTTATAAGGACAAGACGGTAAATTAGGGTTTCCCTCTTCCTTGTCTTTTGTCCCTCGCTTGATCCCTCCCTCTTCCCAATCCCCCTTTCTGATCCACTCTCTGCATCCCTCTCAACTCCTTCTTTCTTTCCTCGGCAAGGAGCGCAAGTCCGGAGAGTCCTGGGATCGATTCTGGACACAGCAGGAGGCTCCTCCCACCATGTCGGCCATCTTGCAATCGGCCCTCGTATTCACTATATCACTATATCACTATATTACTATATCACACTAGAGTGCACGTAGGAAGAATTTACGTCTTTTTTCATGATTTAGATAGATTTTCTCCAGTAGCGCAATTCCAGAAGCGAGATGTCCACTGATGCTTTCTTGACATTTGTGTTGTGAGTCTGAGAGAGCATTAGCCAAATTCATATTGATTATTATATATGATTACTATCATAGCAGAAATTTATACGTCATTATTTAGGATTTTAAGGAATTTTAAGGATTTCAAAAGAATATAATAGAATTTAAGAATTTTTAAAAGACTTCAAGGTATTTGAAATGATTTTAACAAATTTGAAGGAATTTCAATGATGTTAAGGGACAATTGAGCCTAGTTAGACCATTTAGACCATCAATATTATTATATAAAGACTGATGACAGAGGTGGGATAGTATTTTAAGTGATTTTAAGAAATTTCGAAGGAATTTGAAAGAATTAAAGAATTTTAAATAGATTTCAAGACATTTTAAGAGATTTTAAGAAATAAAAGAAATGTCATTTTTGTTTCAGGTACTTAAGTATTGTGACCACCTCCACGGAAAATGGTACTTCTCCGAAATTCGTGCAATTTTCACCCGATGTTACCTTCTGCAGAATGTCGCGATCGAGATTTTCCTCTCCAGCAGATGTAAGTTGCCTTTTTTTGAATAATACCAATTTTTATACATTCTTATTAATTTTTCAACAGCTATTTCTATTTCATCCAATGAATTTAACTCATTTTGCATTTTTTTTCGAATTCAATTTGACACCTCTAGAAATTTTTCCTTTTGGTGATAAAATTATTATTTATTAATGACTTACTTCTGACGCGTATCAATTGTGTTCTTTATTTCAATATTGAACTCAGATTTTTTCCAGATTTGTACAATAATATTCAGAGGTCAGTCAAGATCATTTTCTTGAGAAAATGTTGATTAATTGCAATTTTTTTTATTATTTTATTGAAATACATCGTCAATTCATTTATTTTGACAGAAAAATTAGTTAAGTAGTTTGATAAATGTTTTTCATACGATTTGAAGGTCATTCGAACTCATTCTGCAAAAAATGTCCCCTTCAAAAAAAAATTGTTTCTTAAGAGTAACAAACTATCAGTCCGAGACAAATTTTTGGGAGAAAACATATTTTAAGCAAGTGGAATTTTTTTAAATATTTGAAAATTAATTAACTAGTGTTAACAATATTCGACTGGACCAACAATAACAATTCTTATTTCAAAATATCTGAAGTTGCTCTGGTGATTGAAGCATAAATTATTTAAAAAATCCTCAAATTGAAATATTTTGCCAATTTCACAAAATTTGTTTTTAACAATTAAAAGGAATATTAAACAAAATATTTACATTCTTAGTCCCCAAACATTAATTTAAGATAATATATAAAGTTTGCCTTTGTTCTATACAAAATTTTACTTTTTCCATAGTTTGAACAACAAAATTATTAATAAAAAACTAGATGAGATAAAAGTCCTCACCACGAAGCTCTTTGGAATTGAATACACTTTAATTAAAATAAACTAAAAAATTGAATTAAATTAAAAATCGAACCAAAATTGAAGGCTCTAGACGTTTTTGAACGAAAAAAGTGCCTGTAGTCCATAAAATTGTCTAAAAATAAAATAGAAGAATAAATTTTAGAAAGTAATAAAGAATGAATGAATAAAATAAGGAAAGTCTAGAGAAACTATAATCGTGAACTAGACTTGAACGAATTTGCGTGCTAGACAGCAGTAAACGTGCCTAAAGCACATTTGCGAAATTAAATCTACATTGAAATATGGTATGTCCATCGGCTATTACGACCCTGTTTTCATTGACAGGGCCATTAATAAACTTCTAACTATGAACAATCATGTCAGTGTATAAAAAATTCTTTAAAAATATCCATATAATCAATATATTATACAAAAGAAAATCAGCACATATTTAAAATTGCTTTCAACTTATTTAATTAATTATTCGATAATTAAATGGTTTTATATTAATTAGGAACAATTTGTGTTAGATAAACTGTTTCCTATCAGAATATATACTATAATTTTTTGGATGTAGCTTTTTTGCCACAAAGTGGGGCGTAAAAGGTATTAAGCACTGTCCTTTTATAACATAAACGATCCCGGCTTGTAATTTGAGACGACTGTAAAACCGTAAAACATTTTTAGTGATCAAAATAAAAAATTTTATTTTTATTATTCTTGATTTATCGCTTGAAGGAATAAGAAAAACCATATACCTTTCCAGTCCTTTCCAGTGATTAAATTCTTTTTTTTTTACAATCTCAGATTATAAAAGTGTAATGATATTGTCTATATTTTCAAAATGCGCGGTTTTAAACAAAGAGAAAAAGTTTTGCATGATTTTCAAAAATCAACGAAGATAAAATTGAAGATAAAATGTAAAAATTTGATGTTAGAGAATTTCAAAAAAGGTCTCTTGCTTATTTTTGATACCTCGATTCACTCGTCTAATTTTTTTTAATTTCTTTTTTTAAGTCTCCTTGAAAGTTTGAGAGTCGCCGCTAGAATTTCGGAAGGCATCGAAATGAAACTTGGGATCAGATAAAAATCTTGCGGACTTAGAGAATTTATATTTTATACCGCGAGAGACTAAAATAAGTGGCAAGGATATTCCAGGCAGGTATAATAAGCGACGATGCGAGATGAAATTGATGTCAGTTGCTCAATTAGAACGGTTTGCTCATTTTTTCTACCCATTTAAAAAACATATTTAATTAGGCTTTTTTAATAGATTCTTTTTTGACAAAAATGAATTAGCATTCTAGAATCATATGCTATCAAACAAAGATCATAATATTTTTAAACAGGGCCGTGTGCAAGGGGGGGGGGTTGGGGTTCAACCCCCCCCCCCCATAGACAAATTAAAATTAAAAATAAGTTTTTATTTTAAATGAAAGAAGATCGTTTGAACGAAATTTTTTTATTGTAACATATGAATTAATCATAAAAATATTTCGAAACCCCCCCCCCCAACATGAATTTCTGCGCACGGCCCTGTTTTAAAAGAATTTAATTTAGATTTGTCCCATACGTGTAGTTTGTCATTTTTCATAACGTTCAGTTTTTATATAAAATGAAAAAATAAAAGTCAAGTTTAACTGGGTAAAATTTTACAGAAATATATACTCCTTGAAATAGAGATATTTATTATATTTATCCTCTAATCAGGATACATACGTATAAAATTGTTTAACTAATTAATTATTTTGAGAATTTTGATTGTGATTAAGGAAGGTGTAATGTGATTTTCCTTAATAAAATTATTTGAAATCCTATGAAACTTTGGAAAAGTTTAAAAAATTAAAATTAAAAATCTCTTTAAATTTTTGAACATTACAAAAACATTTTGTAAACTCCACTTAAATTACTCAACATTATTTATTTAAAATCCCATAAAATCTCGTTAAATCCCTTAAAATATCTGAGAATCAAAAAAAAAAATCAAAAAATCCCTCGTAAAACCTGAAAATACAATTAAATTTCATAAAATCCTTTAAATCCCATGAAATTCTTTAAAATTACTTAATATTCCCTAAATTATCGTTACATCCTTCAAAATTACTTACCATCCCACAAAATCTCGTAAAATCTCCTAAATTTTCTGAAAATGCCATTAAAACTTGGTAAAATCCTATAAAAATTCTGAAGATCCCAAAGGGTTTCGTAAAATCCTTAAAATACCTGAAAATACAAGGAAATTTTATGAAATCCCTTTAAATTACTTGAGATTCTATAAAATCGCAAAAACTCGTAAAATCCCTTAAAATGTATAATAATTCCCGAAAATATTGCAGGACCCGAAAATTTAAACAGTGTAATAAATAAAGTAAATATGAAAAAAAAATTACAGTATAAAAATTTAATAATAATGAGTTTCTAGGGAAGTGTAGAAACTCTTAAGGGCATGTGATAGTTTACCATAAGAGCAAATTAGCTAAACCAATTATACATTCATAATAAAAATTCTTTTAGCTAATAATAAGAGTCAATAAGCTTTCGTATCATGTAGACGAAGGTTTATTGACTAAAAATATTTATTATTATGAATGTATAATTAGTTTAACAAATTTGCTCTAATGGTAAAGTATCACATGCCCTTAAGTGAACTAAAAAAAATGCCGATTCGCGCTATTGAAAACGCTATATAAGAAAATTCAATAAATTTCAAGTAACATGAAACTACTTCTTCTTCTTCGCGGTTGCATGTGGTTGGCGGTTGACAATCCGAGGTCCATTCCATTTCTTACACTTGGTCCATTCCAGTTTATTTCACACGAGAGTCAGTCTAATCCCAAGGAGCTCAACGGAATCCAGAGCTCGCCACGAGGTGTGTCGGTCCTGTTTTGTTTTTACACAATAAATATCTGTCTCGCATTACGGTATGCCTTTTTCTGCGAACAATTTATTTATCCCGTCGCCTTCGCTGCACCTGTCCAGTCGGTCATTTACCGACTTTAACCTTTCTGACGAGCTTTTTAATCTACTTATAATCAATTTTATTTTTATATTTTATTTTATATTTATTTTTATTTTCTATTTTGTACATTTTTATATTTTATTATATTAAGGGTGTTGGAGCCAAGTTCTAGTCTAAAAATTCGATTTCTTCATTTTACTCAACAAATATTAAATTTGGAATTTTTTCCTTCTATAGAATTAATCAATATTCAACTAGAATTATGTATACAGATCCAGAAAATATCTAATTCTAATATTTTTCAAATAAAATGAAAATATTCAATTTTGAAGTTAGATATTGACTTCTTCGTTTTATGCAAAAAGTATCAAAATTAAATATTTTTTCGCTCTGTATGCAGTCTCATATTTGAAAGCAGATTAGCACTACAGAGCTAAAAAATATTTATCTATAATCTTCTTTCAGTAAAACGGAGAATGGAATTTTGAGCTTAACACTTGGATCCAATGCCCTTAATTAATGATCATGAACTGCTTTTGCTCGATGCCATAGAATTATCGCCTTAATTATTTTTCAACGATTTTATACCCCCAATAAAATAAAATATTTATTACTGCTGTGAAGAAGTGAAAAACTATCGCAGAATCGCGAAGTGAGATCTGGTATGCGCCATTTTGAATTTTTGGCGACTGGTTTTGCGAATGCGGAGTCTCTCTCCTGCATCTAAATTGTAAATCCTTTCGCAGGAATCAGAGCCGCTGCTACATGCTACACTTTCATTATGTTGAGCCCGCTGACTTGACGCTTTTTTTTTTCTTTCGACAGCTTCCATCTTCTTCGCCCTCCCGGACCAAGCGACAGTGAAAAAGGTGATCAAGGCGCTACCGCGAACCGGAGTGGGTGTCAAGTACGGGATTCCTCAGACTAGGTAAGCTATGATCAGAAACCACGGCGAAGAGCGGAACCCTTTCCTCTTCATTCACTCCTGAATCCGGTCTACTTTCGGTCCTTGAAGCTTCAAGCTTGAAGCGAAACACGCTCGACGCATTCCAGGATTTCTTTGTCTCTTCTATAGTCGCTCTCTGCCGCGACTGTATTATATATCGTGGCGTATCCTGGATGTCCTATCTCACCCAAAAGATTTTTAAACAGGAGGAGAACGTCGCTAAGAATACGAACATAAAAATAAACTAGCTGTCAAGTTGTATCAACTTTTGTACTCATTCAATGAGCACTTTGCTTCCTGTAAGCAAATATGATTTGCTTCCTCATAGAGGAAGCATTAAGTATTCTTTACATCAGCATTAAATTTTGATTACTTGAGAAGTTATATTCAAAAAAATTCATTTTCCAAAATTACAATAAAACATAACTTTCCTATTTCTTTCTAAAATGCATTAATCTTTTAGGTGAATCGATTCATCTAGACACAAAGAATCTTCATTTTCTTTACATCAGCTTTAAATTTTAATTATTTCAGAAATTATAGTCGAAAAATTACTTTTTTGAAAATACAATTAACCATAACTTTCTTATTTCTCAATTAAATGCATTCATCATACAGGTCACTCGATTCGTCTCGACATAAAGAATATTCATTTTCCCTTACTTCAACTTAAAATTTTGATTATTTGAAAACATAGAGCGAAAAATTAATTTTCAAAATTATAAATAAACATAATTTCCTTATTTTTTAATGAAATGCATTAATCATATAGGTCAATCGATTCGTCTCGATAAAATGAATCTTCATTTTCCTAACATCAGCTTTAAATTTTCAATATTTGAGAAGTTATATTGGAAAAATGAATTTTACGAAAACTTAAAAAGTATATAAAACTTCTAAAATGAAATATTTTGTTAAACCCTTAGAAGAAATTCAACTAGGTATATAGTGGAATAACTATGCAAAATTTCATCAATTTATCTCTACGCGTTTTCAAGAAATTGATGGTAACACACACACATACACACATCCGGACATTTTTTCAGATCATCATATTAGATATATTGCCCTTGAAATATGTTCAAAAAAAACCTTTTTTAGGAAACTGGATTTTGTCACCACTACAAAGCTTCCTCTATGAAGAAGCAAAATTAAAGAAAAGTTCAATAATCTCTCTGTATTATAAAAAGAGCCCTTAATATAAATTTAAAAAAGCCCTTCTTGACCCTCACATGACCTACACTCTTATTGTACCCATGTACTCACCCTTCCATTGGTGAGTTGATTGGTCTTTAGCCACCCAGTGACGTTTTTAGGACGTTTTTGGGACATTGGAACTTTACGTCTTAAAAACGAATTTTGGGCGTTCTAAAAACGTCTTTAAATTTCGTGTTACTGGACAATTTCAATGAAATTAAGATTATTCCTATATTTTGATTCTAGTATTTTAACTTATTTAAAAATAAAAATAGTAAATAATAGGAGAGGTTAATAATTAACTTAATTAGGTAATTAATAATAATATAAAAGTCATCAGAATCTTAAATGGTTAGGTAATGTTGCAATTATTACACATTAATTTTTTTATAAAAATAAAATACATTTTTTATTTTTTTAAATTCGATTTTAGCCTATTATAATAGATTGGTCACATTTCAGGGAAATCAGGAAAATTTCAGGAAAAGGAAATCGCTTAAAACTCGTTTAAATTTTTGAATTTTTTTAAAAATCCTTCAGAGTCACTTGAAATCTCTTAAAATACCTTTATATATTTGAAAGCCTTTTAAAATCGCCCAAAATTATTTTAAAATTACTTAAATGTCCTAAACTCTCCTAAAATCCTTTCAAATCGCTTTAAAATTCTTAAACTATTTCAAATTCTTCAAAATTGGACCTAGTGGCCACCCTGAATTGCATAAATATCCGTAAAGAAGTTTTTAGAGCTTCCTAAAAACTTGTTTAAAGTTTTTCGCCACTGGGCAGAAACTGTTTAGAACTTTCCGAATTCTTTTTAAAACGATTGATAACTTTAGTTTGAGATAAGTATATACTTTCTTGAAAAAAAAATAGCTTTAATGGCTTTGGATTATTGTTTATACTCTCGTAGTTTCGCTTTCTCCATGTTCCTCGATGTATATATATTCCACTTCTCCGAGGAGCGGCGAGAACACAGGTTTGCAGTCTCCGCATTTCTTTCGACCATCCATTAAACGTTGAAACTGAGAGAGAAAGAAATAGAGATTGAAATGAGAGAGAAAACTGGCGAGAGATACGACGACCATAAATATACGAGCTTCGAGTCCGACGTCTGATCCAAAGGAGATTCCTGACCAACAAAAATAATAAAACTCCCTCCCCCAATTCCTTTCCTCTTCCTCTGAAACTCCGATCTTATTATGCCTTTTCACAGTGACATCACGAGTCGCGAGTCGCGAGTAATAATGTATTTATTCCCATTCTTCTTTCCTATTCTGCATTACAAATAAGCTGGAATTCAGAATTGCCTTCTCAAAAACCTAGCAATACTTTTTTTATAAATTAAGGGCTAATGATAAACTATGATGTCATTATATATTATTTCCGGCTTCTTATTGGTAAATTAATGATCATGTCTCGCTGAAATTTTTGGAATAATAATCACGTTTTTGCAAAAAAAAAACAAAAAAAACTGAAGGAAATATTTTTGATAGCGTTTTTTGTGAATTAACTACATTATTCTTCGTGAATTTTTTTTTAATTCTTTTTAATTCAAATATTTTTAATTTCTTTTGAGTTCCACTGCATTCCTTTGAATTAATTAGAATTCTTTTGAATAACTTTCAAGCATTTCTAAATCTTTTAAATTCGCCTCGAATTTATTTCAATTCGTTGGAGTTTTTTTAATTCTTTTTGTTATTAATTAATAAATTAATTATTCTCACATTTGAAGAAAATATATGATAAATGAAGTTCTCTGAATATATCAATTTTAAAAATGACTATCTCGACACGAGGTTTCTGAAATCTGGCGCGAAAATATAATTCTCAGCCTCATTTCATCCATGAAATGCATCTAAGTTCCGTATTTATGTGTCCGGTCGTCATCGTACGCCCCTTCTTCCAACGTCACTATACAGAGCCATTAAAAGTCTCCTTTATAAATCCCGAATCAGAGGTCTCCGAGTTCATAAAGCGCCGCGGTGCGAAAATTTACGGCGCTAACACAAAGTGGTGCGCTCGTGCTTGATCTTGATATAATAGCCCCGTGAAATTGAGGGAGAGTGTCATCATAATTGCCCAAATCAAAGAGAAACCCATCCTCTCCTTTATCTTATTGCGAGTCAAAATTCGCTAATTACCCACATCGCAAATTATTTACATTATAATCAGTTCAACCAACTTCCTTATTTTATTCAATCTCCTTATTTTTTTTTGCAATTCCTTAAAATTCTTTAAAATCATCAAGTCTTTTGAAACTTTTTTTCTTCTCAAAATATCCCTCAAAAATTTCTATTTAATTATTTAGTATGTCGAAATATTTTCAAACTCACATAATTCCTATTAAATCCCTTAAATATTTTTCATAATTCCTTTTGAAATTCTTAGAAATCCTTTTAAATTTTTAGAAACTCTGGAAAACTCAAAGAATACCTAAGATTTCTTTTTAATTCCTTAAAATCAATAAAAAATTCTTAAAATCCTTTGATGTATTTATTGAAACTTGAAAACTTTCGAGTTTCTCTCAATTTCTTTTAAATTCTTTGAATTAATATTCAATTTATTTTACAGGAGGGCGTCGCTGATGACTCCACGTCAGATGTTCAGGATGTCAAATATGACAGCTAGATGGCAACGACGAGAAGTGTCTAATTTTGAATACCTCATGTTCCTCAACACTCTAGCAGGTGAAGATATTTTGTGAAATTTCTCATTATTCTTTTCAGCCAATGAGAATTTTTCACAAGAATTTGAAATAATTCAGATTACTTCAATTTTAAAACTTTCGAATTCCTCTCAATTCTGTTTAAATTCTTCGAATTATTTTTAATTTAATTCTTAAAAAGACTAATTTTGAATTTCGTACCATTATTCCTGTGCCGGATTGGCATTATGCCAAATGACAATTCGGATACATGAAGTTTGGATACGTGAGGATTATGATCAATGTGTTCGGTAGCCGTTGAAGTAAATATGGTAAAATTTGGAAATAGTGGCTTTTCAGAGATCTATAATATTTATTTCTAGAACCTCTACGATCTACTTATTCGGTAACGATTACCGAAGTCGACGAGTGTCCACCGAACTTCGGTAATGGTTACCAAATAATAATGTATGTAATCAAAACCAGAGGAGAAATGCGGCTCAAATCCGCAGTTCGTAATTTGACAAAACAAAGAGGGAGATGGGAAATGGGAGACTGATATTAAACCGACTTGAAACAAAGAGAGCCGCGCTATTCTCTCGCGAAAGTTTGAGAGACCCCAGGGAGAGGATTATCAGGGAATGGGGCATTTGGGGCAGCCTGGATACGGATTACTTGCCTAGGGTTGGTACCCGAATAGAGGGCTGATCGAGAGCATTCCTAATTCGTCGTGACAGACTCCATCCACCCGTATGCAACCATAAAAAGCCCAGCTTCTATATGTTACGTCTTCACCAACAGAGACAGAAGAACAACTGATCAGTGATCGGTAACAGTTACGTTTTGCAACATACCTAGTGTGCAAATATTTCAAACATTATGAAGTAAAGATATAGAAATAAGGTTTACAATATGAGCTTTGGTTACTGAATGATTTGAATTTAAATGGAAAAAAGGAATATTTTATTTTAGTTGTCCTAATTCGGCTTTCGGAAGCTAGCACCAAATGCTAAGTCTTGATGTCGGATTCTTTTGAAATTCAATGGAGTCAGGTCACTGGACTTAATTGATTTGGATTTGATTAGCAAATTGATTAAAGAATTGTTGTATTTGACCAAGTAAAGGGGCAGCAAATTGATTAAAGAATTACGGTATTCTACCAAGTAAAGGGACAGCAAATTTTTTAAAGAATTGTTCTATTAGACCACGTAAAGGAATTATTGATAATTGACGGACCATGTTAGAGTTTCGATGTTCTTCTTGATCGCTGAACTATTCCTAATGACGTCGATGTGCAGGGACGTGTAATTATTCGAATTTTCGAAGCTGCGGTACCAGAGGGTAGACTCGGTATTTACGAGCGTTATATATTAATTGCGCAAATAAATAGCCGCGGGGTGGTAGGAGTGCAGCCGCTCTGCACGCAAACTCTACGGAACCCGTCCAGGAAAGCCTAAGTATAAGTGTATAGTGATTATAGTGTATAATGTCTATAAGTTTATATGTTCATGTACCTAGTATATGTATATTATATACACACATGTATATTATCAGATATACATGTATATATATATATATATGTGTGTGTATGTGTGTGTGTGTGTGTGTGTGTAGAGCGTAGGGCGAACGAACCGAACTGAACCGGTCCGCCTGCCGCCGCGCCATGCCTGCTGCGCTCCCGCATACGGCGACTTTCTCGGTTTATTTGCTTCTTCGTATCGGTTTATTAAAAATTAATGACAGTAAATCCGATGTAAATATGATAGCCCGCATGTCAGCCCTGCCTTACCTCTGCGCAATGTTTAAGACACCCACTCTGCTCGCCTAAAGTACGACTGGCTTATCCAATTTGTCGTACTTAAGGAAATTATGAACTTTACTGCGAATCTACACCGTTGCTAGTTTTTTCATTGACTCCAACATGTTCAATTTCCGTTTTTTTTAATTATGTACTATTGTTTTTTTTAAACCACTTTTTTAAGATAGTATAAGAAATATCGATAAATCTGTTTAGGAAATATTGCACATACGCAGAAGATTCGATAACGGAAAGAAAAATACCAATATTTCAATATTTTTGATACTATTTTATTTTTATTTAATTACTAGCAAAGATTTACCCGGCGTTGCTCAGGATTTTAAGAGGGATGCTTCTTTTTCATTAAGTAATACCAGGAACTTCAAGATAAAATTCCAGCTGGAGAAGTGGATTGAAATGTAGTTAGAAAGCATTATAGAGGTGTAAATTAATACACCAAGCGTAGTTTCTCTATATGGAAACCACCCGATAAAAAATTTAAACCGTCGGTCAGATGTGCAATAATTTGTCCCTTTCGCATAGCAACTTTTATGGCCGACTTACTATCCCAAACATTTATGACCACGGATAGTAATGGGTAGTGTGGCTATTTATTCCATGCGCAATTTGATTCTGTAACGGTCACAGTGTCATTAATAGTCTACCTGCATATATCGTGACGTAAGGATCATTTCCACTTTTACTTTCAAGGGCTTGCAAACATTAAATCAAAAATGGTAAACTGTAACTGCAATTTTAATTAATTTTATCATTTTTAATGTAAGCGGGAACAGGGCTTTGGTGCTTCGACCAATAATGAAACAAGGGCACTAAAGCCCTGTTCCCGCTTACACTAAATAGTTCAGCGAAATATATTCTTTAGTTCAAAAATAAGAAGCCGAAATTAAATTGTTTCTTTCTTTGATCAGCAGAATTTCGCCGTTATGGTATAAACATAATCAGAACCAAATAGATTCCAACTTTTGAGCAAATCGCTCTTGATGTGGGACATTTATAGAGTTTAAAAAAATCCAGAAAGTTTTATAGAATAGAGAGAAGCCGCGAGCGTAAAATATCCAAGATCCGTGTTTGTCCCGGAGTTGCCGTATGGTTTATCTCTACCTATCGCTGGGTCCCGAACGATAATTCACTGCCGCGTAGAACCGGCGCTGATACGATCAAAGATGAATGCAAGGACCTGTTGGCAGCTGCGGCAAGTATAGCGGGTTGTATGGTGCGAGGAATCACTATACAAGAGGGATGAGGTGTGGATGGCAACCAATGGTCGCAGTCGTAGCCCGATTTCACTGTCGCGATAATCTACATTTCAAATGGATCCGATCCGGCTTATTTTCAAATTCTCGGAATTCTCAGCTTCGAAAATAGTTATAATCCAAATTCTCAAGCTTTGCAAAAATGGATATTTTTCAATACTGCAATTTTAATTAATTTTTGTAACTCTTTCCCCTCTGCAGGATTAATCAATTTTTAATTAAAATTATGCTTACAGAGCGAGAAAATATCTAATTAAAATATTTTTTAAGTCAATTGAAAATATTGAATTTTGAAGTCATATTTTGAATTCTTCGTTTTATGCAAAAATTATCGAAAATAATTATTTTTTCGCTCTGTACGCAGTCTTTTATTTGAAAAAATATTAGTGCTACAGAGCGAAAAAATATTTATCTATAATTTTCGTTGAGTAAAATGGAGAATAGAATTTTGGGCTTAACACTTGGGTCTAACGTCCTTAATTGTGAAATTAATTCGAATTAAAAATTCACCAAGAGTCAATACGGACCCATATCATATTTTCAAAAATGTTGAGGGTAAGAGCATGATAATTAAAAAAAATTTGGACTACCCTAATTGGCTGAACTGTATATCATGTTTTTAAGTGAAAAGCGCGACACCAAAAAAAAATGCAAATGCGTAACGGCTCTGTTGCTACAATGTACTTTAAATCATTTTACAACACGCATGGACACACAGACAGACGGATGGAAGTCTGCAGTAAATAATCGTAAGGCCGCGTTATGCATCAAAGTGATTATTAATGGGAGCTTCGGTGTGAGCGAGGGTTTTAAGGAGGTTCTCCGACAGGGGTATGCAACATGCATATGCGACACACACGTATTTCTCTCTCGGTTTCTCTCTTCACGTTGCAAACCGCGTTATAATAAGTGCAAGCAAAGACGAAGATGACAGCCTCATTCTTAATTCACTTCGTGCATGCATTCTCCTTTAAATCGGTCTCCGAAACGAGCGAAATAACCTGGAGAGGACGTGAACGCTCCATGGTTGAAATTTTCGGTTAATTGTTTTTCTTGCGGTGGCCCATGAGATTGACGCTCCGGAAATTAAATTTGCTGTATCTCAAAATTAGTAATTTACAGGAAAATTAGCCTCTTACCAGCAAAATTTCTACCCTGAGGGCGTTGGACCCATCTGTTAGGCTCAAAATTCAATTCTTCATTTTACTCAACGAAAATTATAGATAAATATTTTCTCTCTCTGTAGCACTAATATTTTTTTAATATAAGACTGCATACAGAGCAAAAAAATATTCAGTTTCGATACTTTTTGTATAAAACGAAGAATTCAAAATCTGAGTTCAAAATTCAATATTTTCACTTTATTTAAAAAATGTTGGAATTAAATATTTTCTCGCTCTGGACTCATAATTCTAGTTAAAAATTGATTAATTATACAGAGGAAAACATTTCCAAATCTAATATTTGTTGAATAAAATGAAGAAATCGAATTTTTAGATTAGAACTTGGCTCCAACACTCTTAAATAATATGACGTCTTTTCCAGGCAACAATCTGAACATAAACCATAATTATATAAAATTACTTATTATTTACTTTTTTCAGGTTGTATTTCTGTCAATAAGCTTGGATTTTAGACAAAAAGTTGTTGTGTCACTGGGAGTTTACAATTAAAACTTTCTTTTTCTTGCGGATTGATTCGGATAGACCAGATTCATCCAGATTTAAAATTCGGTTTAATCGAATTCATTAGGATTAAAAGTTCGTATGGATTTGGATTGACCGGAATAATTAGAACTAATTAGGATTGAGAGGAATAATTCTGATTAATTCGGATTGAAAACTTTTTCCAGATTAAAGTCGAATAAAACTATTTGGTTCAGGCACAAATTCCGGAAAGATTCGGAAAATGTCGGATTGATTATAGGAGTAAACAAACCGAAACTTCCCCCAGTGCTGTGAAAGTGCTTCCCACATGTTATTGGGTACCGCAATTCTTTAGTAAGTTTGAAAGCCAGACCTGGTGACAACAACCACAAATCAGTCTAAAAAAAGGGAAATATTATGTTCCAACTTGTCCTTTTTTAAAAAAAAAGACACCTCCTATTTCGAAGAATGTTTAAAGGGTGAAAAGTAAAAGAAAAGCAAGAAGAGAAAGAAGAGAAAGAAGAGAAAGAGCAATCCAAGCTAGATGTTAAGCGATTATGTTACGCGAGGAGAACATCCTCGTAACGAGTGACAGACTCGCTGACGAGCTTTAATTAGCGTCGAGAAAAAAAAATTGGATGCCAGCTCAGACTTCACCGTCACTAATGTAAATGTATCTTGAATAAGATTCTGTGAGTTGCCCGAAAACCAAAAAGTGAAAGTGAGTCCTCGAGGTGACAATTTCAGGAGCGATTAGCCGTCACGCTCTGAGTTATGCGTTTACTAAACGGAGCATCGCGCCCCATTGAGCTACTTTCAACGTACTTTTCATAAAAATAGACTTCTCATACAAACCTTAGGCAATTCCATGTACTGTCTCTTTTAGACTTCGTTTTTTATGTATCGGCGTCAGAGAAAAAAATTTCTATGTATAACACAATAGATTAGCGTCATCCGATTATGCATATGCTCAGATTGTTCCAATAAAACAATACGCGGCAGAGAAGATTACTCAATTAGGGTCATTGTAAAGGAATAGTCTTTTATCCACCAAGGGGGAGAATAGGGACTTTTTTTACGAGTTTCTTGTAGTGATTTCTGTAGAGATATCGATATTTTTCTTTCGCCTATAGATGTTTATTATCGATTATTGATATCGCTGTATATATATATATATATATATATATATATATCGATGTTTCATATCGAGAAAAATTTACGAAAGTGGTATTCGAAAAGATATAGGAAAAGAGCAAAAGTGAGAATACCTAAGAGACTTAAGGTTCTGCATATTGTTTTTTAGAGGAAATTAGGAGATACGTATTTTTGCAATTTGTGAAAAAAAAAAATGTTACGGAGTTATACTTATTTGAATTTTTGACTTTGTTTTTAAAAAAAGCTCCAAATTTTTCTTTAAACTTTTATAACTTTTGACTTAATTAAGATACTTCAGATTTCTCTCCTGATTTTTTCAAAAAATCAACTTATATTTTGATTGAAATGTTTAAAATATAATGAAAAATTTTTAATCATTCATGATGATCCAATTAAATTTATGAGCAGATTCTTAATTTAAGTTCCATTAACATTTATATTTCCTGTGAAGCACATACTGATCTTTGCAACGTTACATGGGCGCATATTCTTCGATTTGCCCCAGTGCACCTGAGATATTTTATTTTCATATAAAAGCGCCATGTGCTCGGTTTATTTATGGATCGTTTATCAATGATATATACGCTATCTAGTATATATGAACATTGTATGCATACCTACTAACATAAGTAGTGAATCAATGTCTCAGAGGCAATGGTTAATTGACCCTTACGCAAAAGAATGCAGGGATACAAATTTACCAGGGAAATGTAGTCAGGAAAATTCAAATAGTTGTCAGGGAAAATATAAATTGATATATAAATAATAATACAGGAAGATCACTTGTCACGAAATTTTGTCATGAAATTTTTTTTTATCAGTGTGACTATTAGTAATTATATATGTGAGTTCATCATCCTCGCAAACTGTTTTTTTTGTCGTATTACATATGTAACTTTTATAGTTTATCTTTTATCTTTTACCTTTTCTTAATAGAATTTAGATTTCCAAGAATTTTGAAAGATTTTAAAGAATTTCTTGATATTTTGTGAGATTTTAAGAATTTCTAGAGATTTCAAGAGATTATTTATTATGTTTAAAATATTTAAATAAATTTTAAGGGACTTTTAAGAATTTTTTAGATGTAAAGGGTTTTAAGAGATTTTTAATGTATATTGAAGATTTTTAAACAGGTTTATGGGAACTTTTAGAGATTTTTAGACATTTTAAATCTGTTGGAGCCAAGCTCTAATCTAAAAAGTCGATTTCTTCATTTTACTTAATAAACATTAAATCTTGAATTTTTTCCTTCTATATAATTAATCAGTTTTTAACTACAATTATGCGTACACAGCGAGAAAATATCTAATTCAAATATTTTTTAAGTAAAATGAAAATATTGAATTTTGAAGTTATATTTTGAATTCTTCGTTTTATGCAAAAATTATCGAAACTAAATAGTTTTTTTACTCTGTATGCAGTCTTATATTTGAAAAATGACTAGTGCTACAGAGTAAAAAAATATTTATCTATAATTTTCGTTGAGTAAAATGAAGAATTGAATTTTGAGTTCAACACTTGGGTCCAACACCCTTGAGTGATTTTAAACTTTTTAAAATTCATTAGCATTTCTATCAATTCATTTCAATGCCTTTCAACTCGTTTGAATTTCTCTGAAATCATAGATTCCTTTCAATTTTCTAGAATTTCTTAAATTTCGTTAAATCCTTTACTTTTAAACGTATGTTCTTGTAAGAAAATTATTACATATTTGCAGTCTAATGTTATTCTCTCAGGTAATCGTAAGCTATCAAATTATAATTTGATTTTTACGAAAATAAATATTTCCGTTGACTGTTTAGGTAATAGTATTTGCAAAGGTTTTGTTTCAATGAGTGTCTACCTTGTTTCAGGTCGGACCTATAATGACTTGAACCAGTATCCGGTCTTTCCTTGGATTCTCTCCAACTACGAGACGAAGGAACTCGATCTTACATTGCCAAGCAATTATCGAGATTTGTCCAAGGTTGGTTCGCACTTGACGATTAAATACGTAATATAATCATATCAGCCTTACCTAACCCTGGTATTTAATGCATGGATAATGGTCTCTCATTACAGCCGATAGGTGCATTGAACCCAAGCAGAAAAGCATATTTCGAAGAACGTTTCCAGACCTGGGAACACGAGAGCATACCACCTTTCCATTACGGAACTCATTATTCCACCGCTGCCTTCGTCCTCAATTGGCTCATTCGAGTGGTTAGTATTTTCATTCATTTTATTTTACTATTATTAACGGATTTTATATTTCCAGGTATGTATTCTATGAGATTTAAACAGATTAAACAATATTTTCAATGATTTCGACTGATTAGAAATGAATTTCCAAGAATTTAATGGGATTTTATATAAACATTCAAAAAATTATAGGCTTATAACAGATTTCATGGGATTTAAGGGTGTTGGAGCCAAATACCAATCTGACAACTTGATTTCTTCATTTTAGTTAACAAATATTCAAATCTAAATTTTTTCCCTTTGTAAAATTAATCAATTTTAACTAGAATTATGCGCACAGAGCGAGAAAATAGCTAATTCAAATATTTTTTTAGGTAAAATGAAAATCTTAAATTTTTAATTCTTCTTTTTATGTAAAAACTATCGAAACTAAATATTTTTTCGCTCTGTAGGCAGTCTTATATTTGAAAAAATATTAGTGCTTCAGAGCGATAAAATATGTATCTATAATTTTCGTTGAGTAAAATGAAGAATGGAATCTTGAGCTAAGCACTTGGGTCCAACCCCCTTAATGTTCTTTTGTTAATATAAAAATATTTGCAATAATCTCGATGAATTTCAAGGAACTATAAAGAAATTTCGATTTTTTCTAAATGACGTGACATTTTTAGAAATTTGAAGAGATCTTTGGGATTTTTAAGAAATTTTGACAAATTCTAAGAAATTTTTATGGTTCTTAAACATTTTTGTCGAATTTTAAAGATGTTTTTAGAAATTTTCAGAGATTTTCATAAATTTCAAGGGATTTTATGATTTTTAAAGTACATATTTTATTTATTTCATTAATTTATACTCCGAATTTTAAAGTCCTATGGTTATAAGACGATAAAAATAAAATAAAAAACAAATAAAATGAGAAACAAATACAACTCGGAGCGCCAGCTCAAAAAGAATTTGTGGTCTCTCTTAATCCGATGAATACATCTATGTTTCGTTTCTTAATCCACTTTGTCTTGAGGGACTTAATTAAGAGACACAACTCTTTTCTTATTATTTGCAAAACGAGATTGTGGACTCTACAAATCTCTGGGATGAAATTATAGTTTTCTGAAAAATCAGTGTGTCTAAACATTTTGATGGGAATGTGTTCTGTGACTGCTAGGATTTACTTTCGTGGACTTTTGTTGAATAGCTGAGCGTGAACAGATCATAAATTTGCGAGACGCACTTAGTTGTGCCTTTTACACTGATTTGGGGGCGTTGAAAAACGCCCTCAACGATTCCATGACGCCCGCCTATCGTCTTTAAATACACGTGTTTCTCACTCTTGTTTCTTTGCTCATTCTTTTCTGTCAGAAGTTTCTCATTAGGAATGCCGATTTTAAGATTTCAAAGTTTCTCAATATTTTTAGACTTTCATTAGTAATTTCAAGGGATTTAAAGACGTTTCAAGAGGTTTCCAGTAATTTTAAGAGATTTACAGAAATTTTAAGACTTTAAGGGAATGGATTTTAATGGTTTTTCTGGAATTTTAAAGAATTTTAAGAGTGGAAATTAAGATTTGGAAATAAAAATAAACTAGGTGGTCGTTTGTTGGGATTCGGTAATTTGTCAAATTGAAAAGAAGCACGAACGGTGAAAAAACCCTCTTAACCTTTCCTAGGGACAAATAAAAGTGCTCTTTAACAAAGTGGACACTTCTCCTCGCTCTTTGTATGCCTCTCTATGTCATTCAAGGCACTTGGAATTAGGCCCCTTGAGTTTGAAAGGATCAGCTCCACTACACTCACTCCTATTGTCATAAACTCTATCTACAATTTTCCTTCCTTTTATAGCTTAACTATCTTCAAAAATTTTATTTATTAAAGGATTCTGAATTCAGGTTCAAACCTCAAAATTCCATTTCTTCACTTTACTCAATGAATATTATAATTAAATTTTTTTGCTCTGTAGCATCCGATTATAATATTTGTTAAGTAAATTGAAGAAATCGAACTTTGAGATGAGAACTTGAACCAACACCCTTAATTGTAATTTACTTAATTTTTCTTATTGAAAATATTTATTGTTTCAGGAACCAATGACTACTTTCTTCCTAGCCCTTCAGGGAGGAAAATTCGATCACCCTAATCGACTCTTCTCCTCGGTCGCCTCATCATGGAAGAATTGTCAACGTGACACTTCCGACGTCAAGGTTTGCGACCATTAAATAGTATGTTGAGGATGGAAAGAAGGCGATTTTCAACGAGTGCATAGTTTGATGTTCGAGCGAAGTGAGAATATCATTCGCACAAGTTAAAATCGCTTTTTGCCCATCAAGCCCCACACAATACCTTTTGTCTCATTCCTTCTGAAAAGAGAGGGTGGGACAAAAAAATACTTTTAGATCACACATATAAATATAGACTAATATAAAAAATAATTTCTTAATAGGAGTTGGTGCCGGAATTTTTCTTCCTACCAGAGATGTTCCTCAATAGTAATCGTTATCGATTAGGTGTCCAAGAAGATGGCAGTTCTGTAGGCGATGTACAATTGCCTCCTTGGGCAACCACTCCGGAGGAATTTGTACGCATGAATCGAATGGTTAGTACTTTTTCGTTACTCACTTGCCACTTGAAAATAGTTAAAAGTCTAATTCAACTATACAATAATCAACTTCGTTATTTTCCAGGCTCTAGAATCCGAATTCGTATCATCTCAACTACATCAATGGATAGACCTAATTTTTGGATACAAACAGAGAGGTATGCTATATTTTCAAAATTTAAGAAAATTATAATAATAAATTAAATGCAACTGTAATAGACTTTTTTCTATATTTCTGTATTCTTATAATGAAAAACTTAGACGGCTTGAAAAAAAGCAATAAGATCGCCTGGAATGATTAAGAATAGAAGAACGATTCCCAGTTTCCTGGGACATTTAAATTGAATGCAAGCATGAGATGAAATCGACCATAAGTTGTGGAAAACTAGCAAGGGTAAGGAGTCATGTCAAATTAGATTCACGCCAGAGGTAATTGTCGGTGGCGCCTCTATATCCGGTGCTTCTTCGAAGATGCATCTCCCAAGAGACTTGAGTGGGCTTCCGACGCGGCGTATGGAAGGAATTAGTTTTTAGTTAGCTTCCTCTCTTCAGGCCTAGTCCAAACCAATTAGGCACGTGTGCGAGGCGCGACAATGAATCCCACCCGTAATATGCAACACGTTTCTCCAGGGAGTAAACGCAACAAAACGCAGAACCTAAGAACCCAGAAGGGAGATTTTCGTTGCACGAGCCGGACCAGCCGGAAATAGAGCCACTTTTACGAATCAGCAGTAACTCTATCCGGAACCGTTCTGCCACCGCATCGGTTCGAGATGATTCGAAGAAAGCTCATTTTTTCCTCGAAAAACGAAGCTTTTCATTTTTTTTACTTTTGCTGTCTTAAAAAACACAGATTACAGTCCTCAGTCTCCAACCCAATCCCCCTCCCCTTTGCAACCAAACTCCCCTTCACCCCTTTCCAATTTATTTTAAATTTTTCGACTATTTTTCCTGGGACAGAAATCATTTATCTGAATGTAGTCAAAGTTCTCTCAGAAAAATTTGCGAGTTCATTTTTCTTTATTTTCTAAAAATCCTTGACGTAAAACATTCTTTTTCAGGACCAGAAGCAGTGCGAGCAACGAACGTGTTCTATTATCTCACCTACGAAGGAAGCGTTGATTTGGAAACCATTTCGGATCCCGTGATGAGGGAAGCTATTGAAAATCAAATAAGGAATTTCGGCCAGACTCCGTCGCAGCTTCTTTTGGAACCACATCCACCCAGGAACTCCGCAATGCATGCAGTAAGTCCTAATGGACCATTAACAAGTTCGAAGTGCGCTCCAAATATTGTGTGCGTGAAAAATACTGTAAGTGTCGAGGAAGCTGCTGTTTAAAATCAAACGCACTTGTGATTTGCCGCACAATGCTAATTTTTTTTCTTTTTCTAATAACTTCATTCAACATGAATATATTATATTGAAGAACAATCATTTACGTATTTTTCGCACGCACAGCTATATTTCCAAAGAAAAACCTTTTTCTCTTCACCAATTCACGTTCCCCCTTCCAATCAAAGTTCCCCTTCCTTTTCCAACTAAAAATCTTCTCTTTTACCCCTACCAAAACTCATCTCCTCCCACTCCTTTTTAATTAAGTCCCCTTCCAACCAAAACCTTGCTCCCCTTTCCAACTGATCAGCTCCCTCCTCTTGTCAAACAGAACCCCTCATTTCCAATCAAAATTCCTCTCCCCTTTCGAACCAAAAACCTCCCTTTACTATTGAACAACCTCCTCCCTCCTCCTTCTAAAAACCTTCTTTCCCTGTCAAACTAAAATGCCTCTTCAACCTTCAAACCAAGACTTCCTTCCTTTTCGAATCAAAATCCCCCTTTCCTTCCGAACAAACCTCTTCCCTTTCCTACCGAAAATCATCTATTCATTCCTCCTTCCAAGCAGAACCCCCTTCCACATTCCAGCGAAAACGCTTATTTTCCCTTCCAAAGAAACCTTCTTTTTTTTCAAATTCTAAAATAAATCTGAGATCTTTTTTGACACCAAAAACTCTTCTTTGGACCACCTTAATGCTTACTTAAACCAGACGCAGATCCAAGGAGGAGACGGGTGCTTACCCTTCCCTCTAAAAGAAAACCCAAAAAACATGTAAGAGAAAAAGGTATAATCATGAGATGTCCACCATAAATTACCATCTGCCGGCAAGGTAGATCTCTTTTATATCGACTGAAATTTATTGAAGAAATCTTTATTGTCGGCGAATGATAATGTTACCTATAGATGGTAAAAGCTTCAATCGGCTGAAATTTTGAATTAGTTTTTAGTTATCTTATTTCTGTGAATTTTTTACAGACTCCCATGATGTTCAACACTATTCCAGACGATGTTTGCATGACAGCAAAGTTCCCTTCAAATTCACCAATTTGCCACATTTCAGCAAATACGCTTCCGCAAGTACCTAATCCGTGTATCGTGACGATCACGACCGGGCATCAATTTGCTCTCAATAGGTGGAATTTAAATTATACCGGTGAGCGATAAGATATAAAAGATATTTGCTTAAGTGGCAAGAGTTATAATTATTTAATAAAAAAGTTTACTTCTTATTATAAATTATAAATATAGAATAGCTAAAAACTTTAATTGAGTAGCAAGTGTTATTATGATTATATTTTTTTACTATTAATAAAATAATCACTTTTATCTTCAACAGCTTCAGTTCAGTCTCCGAGTTATGCAGACAATCCTCAAGTTCAAGTTGTTCATCAGCCTTTCCAAATGGATCCGATTTTGTGTAAGTTTAGTCATGAATTTTCAATTTGAAATACTTTCAATTCTCTGAAATCTCTTTAAATTATATACGTGAAACCTTTTGTCTTATTTAATATCTTATCAAGGAATTGTTTCTTAATTTTTTTATCATCTATGTATTTAAAAAGAATTTGTACTGCGGTGATTATAAGTAGATGATCTCTCTCTTGGATTTGATAAATAAATTTTTTTCAGCACAAGCCACGAATAGTTCGAGTGTCGCTCTACGACGACATCTGGGTGACAATTTCAGTCAGAAAGTGAAAATCCGAAGCAACTGCTTTATAACAACAATTGACAGTCGATTTATAGTTGCGTGTGGATTCTGGGACAACAGTTTTCGTGTCTTTTCTACAGAAACCGGTAAAATTGGATTTTAAATTACCTAGAATTAAATGCAAAAATTTATTACACCTATGTAAATGCTCATTTTGAATTCCAGCCAAGATCGTGCAGATAATCTTTGGACATTATGGGGTGGTGACGTGCTTAACGAGGAGTGACTTGAACGCCATGACGGATTGCTACATTGCTTCCGGAAGTGCCGACTGCACAGTTCTTCTTTGGCACTGGAATGCTAGGACACAGACAATCGTCGGAGAAGGAGAGACACCTGCTCCACGAGCTACACTCACCGGTCACGAACAACCTGTGACAGCGGTTGCTATCTCCGTTGAACTCGGCCTTGTTGTCTCTGGATCGCAATGTACGCACTTCCTGACTATATTTTATAACTTACAATTTGTATAGCTTTGTAGAAAGCACGAAACTTCGAGTCGAGTCTGGTCGAGATTGAACCTTCTCGAATTTCGAGAACTCGAGACTTGTAAAAATTCGAACAGTTTCGAGAATCAGAATTAAAAATAATCTGTTTTTGAAATTTCATCCTTTCTTTTTTTCACAGAAAATTTAATTGTTTAGTTGAACTTGAAGTTTTGAAGTTTTTGTACGCTTTTAAGTTTTTACCAATATGTACTTTCCTAAAATATTTTTTCCTTACTATAAACAGTATAAACGAATTTTTTTTCAGGTGGTCCAGTCTTAGTACACACTACTTTTGGGGATCTCCTTAGATCTCTTGAAGCTCCAAATGGTTTTTCCTCCCCCGAAAATTTGGCGATAAGCCGCGAAGGTTTGGTCGTTGTAAATTATGAACGAGGACATATTGCAGCCTTTACTATTAATGGAAAACGACTGCGATACGAATCCCACAACGATAATCTTCAAGTATGAAAACGAATTTGATATCTAAAATTATTATTTTTTTAAACATTGTCTAAATGTGAATGAGCATAAATATTATTTTGTTTTGTTTATTCATTTCAGTGTCTGATTATGAGCAAAGATGGAGAATACATGATGACTGCGGGTGACAAGGGAATCGTTGAAGTTTGGCGAACTTTCAATCTTGCTCTGCTCTATGCCTTTCCTTCCTGTGAAAGCAGTGTCAGGTCTCTGGCGCTTTCTTTCGATCAAAGGTATGTAATATACTCTCAATGTCGGCAATATAAGTCTACTTTTATATTTTGCAGGAATTTAAGGAAATGTGGTGTGACGCACACTTTTTAGATTCAATTAATGAATCCAAAGTTTCTAAAAGTGACGCACAAAGGGCCCTAAAAAAAAAGAAATTTAGACTGATAAAAATAAGGAGAACTAGATTATTTTGGAAGATAATTTAAAAACAACTCAAAAAATAAATTTAGAAGTAATTCATACATACAAATAAATACAAAAAAGATTTTAAAGAAAGAAAGAAAGAAAGAAAGAAGGAGAGAGAGAGAGAGAGAGAGAAAGCCCAAGGTACCGTAGTTGTGGCGAAGAACTTATGAAGGTGGTGTTGCGAATGACGAAACTGAATCAGTCGATAGTGTAGGTAGTTGGCACGTCTGTGGCTTTTCGGTCGTGACCGCAAAGCTTAGAAATGTACAAAAAATAAAATAAAATAAAGTCAGACTTAAAAAAATCGTACAAACAAAAAAAATAAATAAAGTTCGAAATTCGAAATAACAAACCAATATAAAACAAAATGAAACAATAAAACGGATAAAAATAAAACAGATAGGAGTGCCGAGTTTTACTCTTAGCGAGAGCACATCAAAGCAGGAATAGTCTCTGATTTTATTTTTGATGCGTGAAGTGAATTTCCTGTTTGAAAAAACTTTTCCGAATAATCAATCTAAATATTTTTTTTTAACACTTGCAACTTTTGTGAGATCTCTGGAAATGGGAAAATGCGGGAATTGTTTAGGAATTTCATGAGAAAAATTTAATACACACCCTATTATTTTATAAATAAACATTATATATATTTATAATTTTCAGATTTCTTTTGGCTGGACTTGCTAATGGATCCATCGTGATCTTTCATATCGATTTCAACAGGTGGCATCACGAGTACCAAGATCGTTACTGAAACTACAAGTTTCCCTGGAAATAGTTAAGACGTATCCGCAATTGTAAAAACGTCGACACTCAAACTTAAGCCCGTTACACGAGTTTCGTGGCAGCTCGGAAACTAGCTTGTTATTCACTGATAAGACATTCCATGAATTAGGGAAATAAGTTCAGATCTCTGACCGATTAGACTATTTTGTCTTGTACTTAACGATTTAGACCTCATAGAGAAAACTTCTCAGCAGTAATAAATCTCAAGGAGTAAAGTCGCTAAACTGTTGTTCTTCTCCTGCGAGATGAAATCAATCAATAACTTTTCCAAGAAGGAAAAGCTTTTTAAAAAAGAACGTGTAGAGAGATAAACACAACGCTAGTCAATTATGGAGACTTGGATTTATGACCTAAATAATCGCGTCTTAAACTTTGCGATTCAAGTTATTAGCGTGATCGCTAAAAAATGATGCCAAACTGTGCTTAACTTATTTTTATGTAATCAAGTACATTGGTTTGGCTGATAAACGCTTAGTGCATTCCATGTAAAATGTACATACGACCTACGCTCGTATTCTGTATATTGTAATCATAATGCCTTCGAAGTATAATTGCACAGTTCCGCGCCAACGCAATTGATTGCCGCTCATTAAGGTTTTGGCTGTTAAAGAAGCAAAAGGGATATGAATCGAGAGATCAACATTTTTCACTATATTAAAAATAAGCATCTGATTTCCTAGTATTCCCCTCGCCATCTACACGAAATTCGCGTACTTTAAAGAGATCCTAGTTTCATCAAAACCGTCCAGCTTAACTTTTTGAGGATATTTCTTAGTATTTTCGCATGCAAGACTTGTAATAATCACGAAAAGTAAACTTAGGCTAAATCGTTAAGTCAGTACATAGTAACCCACCATCGTTAAATGTGAGCAAGATGAATTGAAATTGGAAATTTTAGCTGCAGTTGATTTAATTAATTACCCTCGCCATTTTGCTTTTTTATCCTTCTACAACTGTAGACATTAAAGAAGGATGGATAGAAAATTGATGGGAGTAACCAAATAAATCGACTCCAGCACCACCAAAATTTCCTATTACAATTTTTGAATAGAGTGACTGAAAGAATGAAAGTCTTTTAATTATTCATATTCCTTCTCCTGTGCATTCGTAAGGTGAATTTGTATTTTTGTTGTATACCTTACCGAATACTCGCAATGCGCACATGTTAAGTTTACAACGTTGTCACATATTAATATTGTTAAAGGGAATATTTACCTTTTTTTAAAATAAATGTTTTAAGCTCGCCATTAAAATTCAATTGGAAACAAAACTTTCTTAGCAAGATTAAATTCTATTAATTTTGTGAGAAAATTTCTGTGACAGGTAGAGCGAAGTAAAGTTGTCCAGTCAATATATCAATTGTTTTGTAAAAAGGCAGTATTGGGTAAATTATTTTATTTAAACTTAAAAACAACACTTGTAAAATTATTTTTGAAAGATAAAATTTGCATGAGCGTCTTTTTGCGAGATTTTTAGTTGCATTTGAATTAAACAAGGGTGGCCACATGTCAGAGAAGTCAAGGAAATGTTAGGGTAACAAAAATTTGTCAGGGAAATCAGAGCTTTAAAATTATTTTACGAAATTTTAAAAGAATGAGAGTAACTTTAAGGAAATTTACAAACTCCTCTCAGTTCTTTTAAAATAATTTAAATTCATTAGAATTTTTGGAATTCTTTTAAGATTCTATGCATTTTTTTAAATCTCGTTAAATTATTAAAAACTCCCTTGAATGCTTTAAATTTTTTTTAAGAAATAGCAACTTTTATACATTCTTAAAAATCCTTTCAAAATTTTAGAAACTTTTTGAAATCGTTCAACGTTCCGAAAATTTCTTTTAAAACCCTCAAAATCCTTCAAACCTCTTCGACTCCGTTGAAATATCCCAAAATTTTTTAAACTTTTTAAACAGAAAACCCATTAAATAAAAAAAAAATTCATCCCCAGAAATTCTTGAACATTTAATAAAATCTGTTGAAATACTTTGAAATATTTAACAATTCCTTCGAATATCATGGAAATCAAAAAATTGGATCTTGTGGTCATCCTGGTAACTATGGCATTTTAAATATGGCATTTAAAAAATCACTTTATTAACTCACCTCACCTCGTCTTACAATAATATAAAAGAAAATATTGTTCTTTTTTGTCGTCTATAGTATTTAAATAGATAATAAGATTAAGCTACATTACAATGCTTGTACAAATAGAAAGCTCCTAAAATCATGAAAAAAAATGAATGAAAGACGTTGATGAAGTTCTTTTTCAAGAATGTATCAGAAGAATGTTAATTTCAAGCATTTTTGCAGCTGTCATTACTTTTTCACAATCAATAGCAAAAAAAGAAAAAAAAAGCGAGAGTGAAATTAAATAGGAATATTTATCGCTGGTTTTCGCAGTTGTAATATTTATAATAAAAGTATGAAAATTAAGAAGATGCATACACTTACAAATATGTAAAAAGATGCGTAAGATCGCGAGAAAAAGTGCGTGCGGAAATGAAAAAAGCGGAAGTGAGAAAAACGTAAATTTTTTATATTTGTTTATAGGTGTGCAAAGCAATTATTCGAAGCAAGTTGTTAGCCAATTCCCTCCATATTGCTATGTAAAAGAAGTTAACTCGAATCGATTTCTGTCCAAACTAATCGTCAACTTCAGTACGAGAATAATAACGCTACTATTTTAAATAACGCTAAGTACAACGCTACGAGAGTTTGCCTATATCGTCTTGATTCCACGATTAAGATCGTTATTATTAATGTACTTAAACTTAATATCGACTAATATATATGTATCGTACGTACGAAGTATAGATTTGTATATTCGACGAGTATGCGTAATCAATATTTATGTGTCAAGAGTCATCATTTTGACCGGTGGTCCCATAATAGTTGTAAATGCGACATAATTACTCGACTATGTAAAGTTTTATCTGGTTTGTTGAGAGGTCCACGAATTTGTTCGTTGACCAAGTACTTGTAGTGTAATTAGTACCATTAATGTTTATAAGCGTAATGACGACATAACGTTAATAAGATGATCTTATATAAAACGTTAAAATCAAGAAAACTTTGTGTCGTTTGAAAGAATCATTTCTTTATTTTATTATTGAGTTGAAAAATGAGTTTTAGACTTCATAAATGAAAATCGAGACGAAATTTTTTCTTGTAATTAATCGGAATTAAATAAACGTTGATAGAGGAAGAATTTATCAATAAATTTATGCTTAGGACTTTAATTATATATAACTACGAAGATGGGTCGATTTACGAAAATTTAGTTTTCACAAATTGTATGTTTGTGGTTTGATTTTTGAAGAATGGTTTGAAAGAATTGATCGTCAATCAGTTGTAAACGTTTACCATCGTCGTTTGCTTCGTCTGTATATGTATTTCTTTTATATATCATCCTTACCACTCTGGTAGATAATTGAAACATTATCATCGCCACGCATGTGCAAAATACACCTCATTTACGCCACTTTTACGAAGTAGGAACAATTATGGATAAGTAGAGAAAAAGTACTTAAGTCATTGCTAATTAATCAAGCTCTAATGCTTATTTTATACTTAGGATTATCGTAACGTTTTAAATAGCAAGTATCATTATTGTATTCTAGTTAACATATAGAAATAATCTGTAAAGATTAAGTAGTCAAATAAATGAAAAGTACATTTGATGTTGCAGAACGTTACTTTCATTTCTCACTCCAAGTGTTTCAATTTTAAATTAAATTAAATTTTTTATTTTAATATTAATCTCAATTTTACCACTGTAAAATTTTCTTTTGTGAATTTTTGAAATTCAATATTTCGATAAATTTTAATATTTTTTCAATCGCTTGAATCTTAAAATTGTTTAAAACTTAAAAATTCCATGAAATATGTTTTGATTTTTGATTTTTTAATTCCATAAAATTCTTGGAAATCTCTTAAAATCTTTAGAAACTCCGTGAAATAAAATTTTCAAATTTTGGCTATTAACTGTTTTATTTTAAATTTAATATATTTTAAATAAATTATATACAATAGTTGGAAGAAAATTTATTCAAATCACAGGAATTTAGTTTTGTACTTTTTTTATTGTTAATAACGGAAATTTGGATTGTCTGTTTGCCATCCAGTAGCATTCGGACCAAATTGGTAAACTAAACGTCTTCCAAGAACGGGTAAAAATATTTTTCTTTTGTAGTAATACCTGAAAAAAAATAATTTCAAGTTATTATATTTTCATAATTAATAAATTTGAATTTTTTTAAATGTCCTCATATGGTAAGTAATACACACCTTTAATAAAAATGTTATTTTACTTTTAGACAAATCTAGAAGTTTTATAAAACACTGTTTTAAAAAATAAATTACCTCATAGCTCTGCTGAGTTTCTCATAAGTCATTTTTGTGTTTCCTTTTCGCGATCCCCAGAGTTTGGCAACTTCGTCACTCCTGACGAATCGGAATTTGGCCTGTGAATAATCCTCCCAACAGATGAGACTCGGGCAAGTTTTTCTGTTCCGGAGAAGATCTCTGATGAATTCCCATAATTTTCCTTGAGTTGTGGCTGCAAGAAATTGAATATAAATTAAGTTATTTGAGCAAAGGAGAGAAACATAACATCAATGTAACTGTTCCTATTAGAAAAAAGTCATGGCCTGAAATCTCGAATTGAACAAAGTCGAACATCGAAAAGTCTCAAATTTGTCTCGAAAAGAATCGAAATAAGAAAAAAAGCATTGAGCATATTGAATGTAGAAAAGAACATAGAACATAGAAACGGTAGTGCGACGACGGCCGCGTAGCGGCCGGCAGTGGCACTACTATATATAAATTATACATATAACGTTGATTCATATCTTATTTGATGATAAAATGACTGCTGTCTAACATATAAGTAATTGATATGCAACAGTTATGTAATATGTATGTAACAGCGATGTAATATGTATGTAACATTAAAGTAATAGTTATATAACGTGTACGTAACAATTATATAATGCGTATAATAACACCCATATACACTCGAATCTCCCAATAACGACCGCATTCCTTTCTCAATAACGACCTGCATGGACCTAAAATCTCACTTGATACCACTTCGCATGCGTTACACTCCGGGATCTGATTGGTTTCTATTAGCGCGCAATTTGAAATGATAAAAAATATTATATTATACGCAATACGCATGCGCAATTGGTGTGTCATTTGAGAAAAGGAATTTCGTCGTTATTGGGACCATCTATGCAGTTTTAATACATTATTTGTGTAAAAGTTGCATAACAATAACGTAAAAAATAATATAACAAGTATATAATAATTGTATAACATAGATGTAACAGTTGTGTAACATACATGTAGCACTCTTATAACATCCATGTAACTCTTATATAAATTGTATGTAACAGTAATGTAACAATACTATATTATGATTAAAATGATCAGACTTACATGGTTTTTTGGCTTTTAATAATCTTGGTCTTCCAGGAGGTCGTCTTGAGGAAATTTCTACACTATTTTCCGATTCTGCATCTGAGAAAAATGAAATACTGTTTAAAATGGAAAAAATAAAAAAAAACAGTTTGTCGCATCGTAAGTTTTTCGGATCTTTTGATAGGCCGTTTTGAGGATGTACTGAGATCCTGATTTAGACATAAAAAGATCTAAAGCATATGCTACAAACGTCATGTCAAAGGAAATCGTAAACATACATTTTACGGATGATCGCAGAACGTTCCAATACTTACTGTTCTCAATCTCACAGATATATAATTAAGTTAAATGCAAATTTTTCACCCTAGGCAGGGCCCGTGAGGTATTTCACTACCCCAAATAGAAAATAATTTAAATAAACTTTAATTTAAAATAAATTCTTATATAGGTACTTTAATATATAAATTTACGGGTCATGTCTAGAGTTAAAGTAAGTTTTTCAAATAGATGATTAGTTTGATAAATCTTTTGAGATATCTGTTTTAATCGACAAATTTTTGAGAGATTCTGAATCGATCAGAAAATTGTCTGAAGTATCTGAAACTGAAATCAGAAATTAAAAATAAACAATTTTTATTTCATGTTATAGAGATTTATATGGAACACTATTTGCCAAGGTACTCAAATCTGTTATAATATTATAGTAAACTATTCAAATAGTTATACACTCATCTCGCGATCGACGGCACCGCTAATTCATAATAGTAAACTATTAAGGGCGTTGGATAAACGGACTTTGAAATCCGTGAAAATAGAAACTTTCGGAAATGATTCTAAGTCCGATCCTGCGTGAGCGTATTTAATTTAGAAAAATGTTTTATGAGATATGTGGGAATAACTTATCAAATATGTTGGGTCCTGAGTAGTCCTGGGTCATATAAAAATGAAATTCCCTTCCAGCTTTGATGAGAAAATGAATATTTTGTCAGAAAATATTAATTTTCTGGAACGGAGCATAAGCAGACAGCGCCATAAATATACGCAGACAGCGCTAAGTACAAAAAGTGTCCGCTGCCAGTCAGCTTTGTTTCGAAATGAATCGCGAATTTCGTGTTGGAATTTCAAAGAAGATGAAATTCAAAACTCGACTGTTTGTTGGTTTTTTTGATTAGTGTCTGTGTCATAAAACCTTTTTCTAAATGCAGGATCGGACTTAGAATCATTTACGAAAATTTCTATTTTCGCGGATTTCCAAGTCCGTTTATCCAACGCCCTTAACCCCTTCGTTGACATTGACGCATTTTGGCATCAACTAGTTGTTTCATATTTAACTTGTGTCAAATTGAAATTCGAGTCATACTCGAGGGTTTTCGGGTATGAATTTTAAGAAAAAAAATGTCCTGTACTGTTTGGGCACTTTTTGTCGAATTTCCTCTGCCAACGAAGAGGTTAATCTATTAAACTATTTTTTATCAATTTTAATTTTACCGGAAGCATTTATTGAGTTGTGTGCTGTGCTAACGTCACATAATTGCCTTGGGTACGTGTCGAAATCTGAAATAGAGAAAAGAGCGATATAAGTTTTATTGATTTAATTAAGGCCATGTGTTATTTATCCGATTTCTACCTTATCGGCATTTTTTTCCTAATGACATTTTTACAATTACTCTGATATCGAGTTGAAAATGTATAAAATTAATGAAAATAAACCAAGGTATGTTTATGTGGTTTTAAATTTCTTTTAAAATAAAAATAATTCAAAATAATTTTTCATATAAATACTAATATTTCTATACGTTTAGGATCAAGTAAACGTATATACCCTAGAGAATTTACTTTAATTTTAGAAATTTTCAATTCGATATTTTAATAAATGTAGAATTGTCATTTCAGGGAAAAAATGCCGGTGAGGCAGGTATCTGCAGCATTTTTTTGGATACGTTCTAATATCCTTAAAAATAAAAATCCGAAAAAGAACCAAAAAAAAAAATAATTAAATAAAAAACCTACTCTGATTTGAATTTATTTGAGAATGCAGAAGATCGTAGAGTTGCTCTCCATAAAGTAAATCGTGAGCAATGAAATCGCTTCTCGTGAGAGTTACAAGATCTTTTCCCGGAATAGCAAGACTTTGTTGTATGGAGCTGTACATTTGGCCTATATGGGAGGCCGCAGCTATGAGCCAGTTTATCGTCTCTTCTTGAGACCAATCCTTAATTGGTTTCTTGGACCATCCATCTCCATCCGCCCCTTCCTTTTCCTCTCCTTCAATAATTCAAAAAAGAGTTTAATAAGTATTTTGGTAGGATACAAAAAAAAAATACATATAGAATAGCAGAGAAAAAACTGCCGGTGAGGTAGGGATCTAATGGCTAATACACAGCCCTACCTTACCGATATTTTTTTTCTTCCAATGCGATTTTGAAAATTCCTAAAATTAAGGGCGTTGAACCCAAGTGTTAAACTCAAAATTCCCTTCTCCGTTTTACTGAACGAAAATTATAGATAAATATTTTTTCGCTGTGTATCACTAATCTTTTTTCAAATATAATAATATTGCGTACAGAGCGAAAAAATATTTAGTTTCGATATTTTTTGCATAAAATGAAGAATTTAAAATCTAACTTCAAAATTGAATATTTTCATTTTATTTAAAAACTATTTGAATTAGATATTTTCTCACTCTCTGCGCATAATTCTAGTTAAACATTGATTAATTCTACAGAGGGAAAAAATTCTAAATTTAATATTTGTTAAGTAAAATGAAGAAATTGAATTTTTAGATTAGAACTTGGCTCCAACACCTTTAAAATAAAAATATTATTAAACCAGATAACGTCGCCTTAAAATTGAAAATACTGAATTACAAAAAAATACCTAATTTGCATTTTTTGCTGCCTATTTCCTGAAGTCTGGAAACGAGTGGATCTTCTTTTTGTGTATAAATGGAATCCATGTCCAATAAGAAATGTTCGTCTTCGTTTTCTAGTGTTGTGTAATAATTCTAAAATATGAAAAAAATATCTTTACCATATGAGTAACTTTTACACTAAAACTAGGCCATTTAGTCTAAATATTTAGGACCTATTCTATTTACTATTTTACAAATTTTTTCTGAAATAATTAAAATTTAAAGCTGATGTAAAAAAAAATGAAGATTCTTTGTGTCTAAACGAATCGATTCACCTATAAGATTAATGCATTTTATAAAAAAATAAGAATTATTCTTTATTGTAATTTTCAAAAATGAATTTTTTGAACATAACTTCTCAAATAATCAAAATTTAATGCTGATGTAAAGAATACTTAATGCTTCCTCTATGAGGAAGCAAAGTGCTCATTGAATGAGTACAAAAGTTGACACAACTTGACAGCTAACAAAAAACATACATATAACTTAAAAATTAGTTTAAAATTATAAATACAAATAATAAATTTTGTATATAATGTAAATAAAGCCTATAAGTAAAAAAACATAAAAATTGAGAAAAACAATTTTTTCGCAAAACGGTAAAATACGTTTCTTCTTATTTCCGTTAAGAAACAACATAAAAGGAACGTGAAAAATGAATATAAAATACACATTTAATTAAATGAAACAAAATTCTATTAAAATCAAAATTTGGAATGAATAAAAACTATTAGCTCATGAATAAGACATTTATTGAAGGTAGACAAATATTTGCACTAAACATAGAACTTTATCTCAAATAAATAAAGCCAAGAGAAAAAAGTTTATTTTTGTTTTGACACGAACTGTACGCGTGTATATAAAATAAATATGTTTTATTTCTGAGTTCTGTGCTTTATTATAAATTTAAAAAAAGCAACGACGGAGACAAGAAAAATATTTAGCTATAATCTAACCACTTACCTCTGAAATATCATTTTTTTGATAATCCATAAATGAATCCATTTTTGAATCTTTTAAAAATACTTTCCTAACAAAAGTCTCGTATTCGTAAATGAAAGTCTGTAAAAACTTGGGTCGAATAATTGATCGATTATTTAAAGTCTTCCACGAAAAAAAAAGGATGCATTATATTTATATTTATCACTTTTATCTTAACAATCGTAACTTTATAGTTTTAATTGCTTTTATAGAATTAGTATTTACTATTTACTTATATGCTAAAGAACACTTACTTTAATTAATATTTTATTTTATCAACTAACAGAAAAACACAGAGAACCAAAAATGAATACACTTCGCGCTTCTGAGGAGCAATAGCAATACTGGTAAACTGGTTGTGTTTTTCAGAAACATTTAGCTCGGTTTGGAGAAGTTTAACGTCATCACGACGAAACTTTCCTCACTGGCTTTGTGTGAGTGTTTAAATTGTTTCGTAAGATAGAAGAAGGCTTATGTGTAAGTAGACACTCAGTGACTTGGGATTTCCCTCTTTTCCCTCTTGTTGGTGGCAACCAATCACTCAGATCGTATTCCCTCCAGTACCACAGCTAACGCACAATTACAGATTTTAATTTTATTTTTAGAATACATTCATGCCTGCGGCAGTGTTGTGCAGGCATGTGCGCATGGAAGCTTCTTTCAGAAAAACATATGTATGCAAATATACATACATGTGGATAATTTCTTCAGGTGTGCTATGCGCGAATATGACTACGTATAACGAAACGAACGTAAACGCGAGTTTGTTTGTCAATGTACGATATTCTGATGAAAGAGTGAAGACCGAATAAGAATAACAGCATGCAGTAACAGTGGAAGATTTTTTTTATTCGAGGGGATACTGGATGGAACCGTCCAGAGCTTCCACACTCTATTACTCTTTCTTCATAATTTGAATGTCATGGTCGCGCTAAAGTGCGCGCCTTTCTCATTCTCAGTAAGGGAAATAAATATTATAGAAACATCACTGATAGAAGCAGCTCTGAATCCAGGGAGGGGGGCAAACCAGGGCGCATAATATCAAATTCTGGAGGGAAAGGGCGCGAATGTCAAGTTTTTGACCCTGTTCGATCAAATCCTAGATTCGGCACTAGATAACTAGATAGAAATTATTCCTCTCAGAATCTAGAAACCGATGAGAAAATTTGAATTGGTCTGAGACTTTTTAGAATCTGTATTCTTAAGGGCGTTTGACCTAAGTGTTAAGGGTGTTGGAGCCAGGTTCTAATCTAAAAATTCGATTTCTTCATTTTACTTAACAAATATATTAAATTTGGAATTTTTTCCCTCTGTAGAACTAATCAATTTTTAACTAGAATTATGCGGACAGAGTGAGAAAATATCTAACTCAAATATTTTTTAAGTAAAATGAAAATATTGAATTTTGAATTCTTCGTTTTATGCAAAAAGTATCAAAATTAAATATTTTTTTCGCTCTGCATGCAGTTTTACATTTGAAAAAAGATTAGCGCTATAGAGTGAAAAAATATTTAACTATAATTGTCGTTGAGTGAAATGAAAAATGGAATTTTGAGCTCAACTCTTGGGTTCAACGCTCTTAAGCTCAAAATTCTATTCTCCATTTTACTCAAAAAAATTATAGATAAATAGTTTTTCTCTCTGTAGCAGCAATAAAAGTTTAGGTAAGCGAGTGGAAGCATCCCAAAAAGAATCCAAGCGTGCGAATCGCGCATTCGTCCTGAAATTTACACATGAAGAATATATAATACCGAGCGCGAAGCGTAATAAACAAATATTAAAGAACGAGAATATATACGTATTATAATAAGATTCTCCAAGACCTCCAAGACTGCACAATGTAATTCTATTTACAAATGTGTTTTTCCCCGACTTAATTGTGTTTTTAATCTTGAAGGTTGAATAAGATAAGATAATAAGGATTTGGATAAAAGATATTTAGACACCTGAGAAAATTTATTTGAGTCTAGAGAAAAAAATGGCTTTTTAAATTAAGCCTTTATGTATATTTTTATATAACTTTTGTCTAAAAATAGGGATACTTGAACCTAAAAATCGTCAATGTTATTTACACCTTGATTATGCAAGTTTTTTATCAAATCATCAATTTCCTCTTTATTCAAAACAAAATCAATACTAAATTTATTTTAATCTCAAATTTAAGAATGAAATTCTAAATTTAGTTCAATATCCTTTTAGGTGATAACTATTTATAGAACTCATATTCAAACATAAATATATGCAAAGTGTTTTCAAGTTTACTATAAATGCATTGCAAATCTTGCATCATTAGCAATCCTTCAGATTTCCATGTTTAAAAGATTAAAAAGAACATGAAATTCTTTTGAATTGTCCAAATTATTTTGAATTCCCCTAGACTTTTTGAATTTTGTATTACTCTGAATTCACCCAAAATACTTTAAAGTTCTTCAAACTATTGTGAAATTGCTATAGAATCTTTTCGTCTGGAGTTATTTTGAAAAGTACAAAATTTTAAAAGTTAAAACTATCAAATTCATCTACCATTCCATTGACCTAGAATTCTTTGAAATTCATATTAACATTTTTGAACTTTCCTAGAATTCTTATGAAATTACCTACAATTTTTACATACAATAATAATAACTGGTTAAGAAATGACATATTTATTATTAGAAAACATGATTTTCTTTTATATAATTTAGTGTTAAAATTAAATGTGTCCCCACAAAATAAAATATATAGCTAATATATAGCTTTGGTTTTATAAACAAAAAAGTAAGAATGTCCATCCCTGCAGATAATAAATATGTCCCGACTCTTATCTTGCAACGCATTTAGAAAATAAGTCATTAATATCCTCATTTTTTTTTACTAAAAACAACAAAACATTGGTTCTTAGAATTTGATCCTGAGTTCCGTATATAATCTTAACAGTCATTTGTGGGTCGTATAAATGCGTACGTTGCAAATTATCGTTTGGATGCAGTCTACGAGGAAAAAGTTCCATGTGATAATAAAAAAATCTGTCTCATCCAATCCTAGTACCGCCGCAAGTTGCGTGTATATAAAACACTTATGATTCACTGAATCTAAATTATAATTGCTCAATATGATTACCATCTCTCTCTCATTCCCATTCCGAGAAATCTAATCTTCATACAAACTTACACACTTATCACAGAATCGTTCATCTTCGCCAAGATGAGACTTTTTTTTTCTTTTCTTCTTTTTGCAGAATTGTAATTTCTTTGATTAACGTTATGATAATTAATCGCAGTGAGATTACGTGATCAGTTTTACGTTTTGGCTCTTTGTATTTTTATTATCAAAACTTCAAGTCAGGTTTTGAAACATTTCTTGGACTTATTCCATAGAATAAAAAAAGAAATATTATTCAGATATTTTGAAATTATTGTTTGATCCTCTGAAAAGCTGACCGAATCAATTTTAAATCATACAGACAATACTTGACAATGAAATATGTTTTTTCTTTTTTTTTCAATCGAAATATAGCTTTACAATTTTTTATTCTCAGTTTAAAAAAGGAGCGAAAAACTTGATAAAGTGGAAACAAAAATCATAGAAATTATGAAAAAGACAAAGTTTTAAGTAAAAATCGAAAATGGAAATTTTACCCCTTTTAAAAATATTTGTAAAAAATAAAAATATCCCTATGTTTAAAAAAAAAAGTCTCCCTTGATTTCTCACGTAGAAACGTATTTTATTGTCAACCCGATTCTGAATATTATGTCTGTCGGCTTTTATGATTTGAAATGGACTCGGTTATTTTCGGTAATATGTTTACCAAATATATATTTTTTTATTTAACTTTTATTTGTTTTTCTGACTTTCTGAGGCCATTTGCGATGCGAGATTCGCGAATTTAATCATGTAATCAACACTGTTTTCACCCATCAAGCACTGCATTTGAGTTACGACCTGAAATAATATAAAAATCAAGATTTAGAACCGTGACATGGAGAATGAAACCAGTTTTTAGAAAGTAATTTAGAATTCACAGTCGTTTGCAAAAAATATTTTCTAGGTCTTTAAAAAAAAAATTTAATTTAAAGTATTCAACTTAAAATAGGAATTAAAGAAATTGAGGGTCCGGATTCTATAACCACGCATAAAAATTCGCCTGGCCGCTTTAGACCTCCCGAGTTGGCCCCTGATGTCTTCAAAATCGATTTCGAAAATAAAATTGTTTAAATATATGGCTTTGTAGGAAATTTCATGGCGCATTTTTCATTCCCTTACAAAAAAATTGTATTTCTTACTGTTTCTAAAAGAAAGTGGAAAATCTCTATTTTTTGAAAAATTAAATTTAATACCTCTCACGGCGCTGTGTTTATATTTGAAACGCTGTTTGAATGCTCATTCAATTAAGCATACTCGCTTTGGAGCATACTCGCTTCAAAAGACAGAGTTTTTAATATTTTTAAATAAAAATTGGAGGAGTTATGCTTCAAAGTGTTTGAACATGATATGCTCTTTAAAATTTTTCCGATTTGTTATGAAAAAAAGTTATTAATTTTTTTTCCATGCAGTATCAAAATAACGTTGCGCAACTTAGAAACGCTTCTTTTATCGAGGAAATTTTCAGTAAGCCCAAACTTCCAGCGAAAGAAATGTTCAATAGGGTATAATAAGTTTTATGAAAAGTTTTACTTCAATTGAATCAGGGGCCAATTCCAGAGGTCTGAAGCGACCAGGCAAATTTTATGAGTAGTTATAGAATCCGGACCCTCAATTGTTAAATTTCAAATACTTCAATTTCAATTTTGAAACTATTAACTCTTCAAAGATTTAAATTTGAAACCAAAAATAAATAATAATTATATTACAAAATAGAATTGTCTAGAAATTTTCAAATATAAAAGTGTTTACTGTGATTACTTTTAATTAAATTGTTTAATTCAATTTGAATTAATTAAATTTAGAAATATTATTTTGTTGGATTAATGCATTCTAAATTTTGGCGATTGTACAAGTTTAATTATAAACTGATTTATTTATAAATGATGTCATTAACGATAACGAATGATATACAGTCTGTAAAAAGTTGAACAGAAAGTGATAATTTAGCCTTGCATAATTGATTGCCTTTTTCAGACTTTAATTTTCCGGTTTCAATAATATTCAAATTTCAAGAAAGAAATAATTAAGAGAATATATAAATAATATTTTGAGAATTTAAAATTCATTTAAGGGTGTTGGACCCAAATGTTAAACTCCAAATTCTGTTCTCCATTTCACTCAACGACAATTATAGATAAATATTTTTCGCTCTGTAGCGCTAATCTTTTTTCAAATATAAAACTGCATACAGAAGCGAAAAAATATTTAATTTCGAGACTTTTTGCATAAAACGAAGAATTCAAAATATAACTTCAAAATTCAATATTTTCATTTTACTTAAGAAATATTTGAGTTATATATTTTCTCGCTCTGTACGCATAATTCTAGTTAAAAATTGATTAGTTCTACAGAGGGAAAAAATTCCAAATTTAATATAGGTTGAGTAAAATGAAGGAATCGAATTTTTAGATTAGAACTTGGCTCCAACACCCTTAATAAATATTTTTACACTCAATTTATTGAATAACTTTTTTTTAATAAAATAGTAGAACTTACATCCGAAGGCGGTCGAGCATCTTCAACTGAAGGACCTTCAGTTTGACTTCTTTGAGATCCTTTCATCGGCGAATCAAGTTGGCCCAGAAAACTACTCAAGGAAAAATCAGCAACCTGAAATTCAAAACGAATTTTAATTAATCTGATTACAAACACAAAAGATGACTAAAGTATTTGTATCACAGATATTATTATATATTATTCTTTAGCAGTTATCAAATTAGTTAATTTAAAAAAAAAATCGTAATTTAAATTTCTCTTCTTTCTTGTAAAGATTTCTCTAAAGAAAATGAGTTTGGTACCTCGCAGTTAAGCCATTGATGTTCGCCCTCTTTCAAGAGTTTTGTAGCACTTGTAATTATGGAAGTAGACGCTTTTGTAGGATTTGTATCTCGCAAAACGTTCAGGAAATGTTCATCAGAAGTTGCAGCTTCAATCTCTGTGTCTCTGCCAGTTTCTTCAACACAATTATTCATGGGAATCGCACTTGAATCGACTGTTTTGTTTCCTGCTGGATTTTGCATTTCAGAATAAATTTCCGGACTAGTTATTGGAATTACCCTTTGGACTATCAGATTCCTTTGTCTGATTGTCCTGCCTCTTTTGCAAAATCTCGTTTTAAATTTCTGTAAATAAAACAAGAACAAATCAATTTATTTCTTCAATTTGATAATTTTTAAGTTTTTTTACTGTTCAGTGACCAAAAAGTTTGAAGAACATTATTCAATATTTGAGATATTCATATTCTTTTTTATAATAGAATTAAATAAATATTGACTAAACAGGTTAAATTTACACTAGAAGATTAAGAAACTCGAGGAATTATTTATACTAGTAAACAATAAATTATAATTTGTCTTTTATTTACGTCTAATTGTGTTTTGAAGGCATCAGGAGTTCCAAGTCTGTGATATGCTTGAGGGATCAAAGGTCGCCTGAAAGTCGACTCTTTCGTAGAAGGAATTCGAGATGAAATTACAGTTTCACTGCTACCCGATGTATTATCATAACCCTGTAAATAATAAATTATTAATCATTACTTTATCTTTTACCTTATAGAAATAAATAAATAAGTAAATTAATAATCACCTTGCTCGTTCCATAGCTTTGTTTAGCTATTGAGAGTAATTTCTGCAATGTCAGACTCACATTATCATCTCGAGGTGTAACAACTGATTTAAATTTTCCTCCAGAAAAAGCTTGTGTTTCACGTGGAGGCGAATCCCACCAATATTCAAGAGTTATTTTCGATTCTCGTCCGAACTGCAAAATAAAATCGTTAATTTACAATAAAAAATATAATTATATAATAATAATAATCAACGAATTGATACTCACCATTAAAAGAAGGTCCCCCACAGTGATTGTATTAGCTTCTTCGATATTCCAGCCCAATCTTATCCTCTCGATAGTTTCTCTTCCTGGAAATCTATTTGGTTCGGTTTGTTGTTCCGTGGGAGTTTTAATATCATTTGTTGTCGGTTTCTCACTCAAGAAATTCACACTCCCCAATTCTGAAACGTCTACATCACTATTATTGTCAAATCCTGTGTACTGATCCTCACTTGACTTTGTCTTTTTGTCTCCTTTATATTTCTTGACACCTTTCTTTCCCACGCCCTTAATATATTGCATCGATCCCAACAATTCCACTCGAGAGCTCTTTAAAGCAAGACGTTTCTCATACGAGTTGAAACTGACGCTGTTGCTGGTTAAGTATTCGCCGAGATTCACAACAGGAAGGGCGATTTTGCTACCTTCAGGAGGAGCGACGCGGAGTAGAACCGATTCTTTGGACTCGTCGATTGGATTTTCTTCAATTGCGGACTAATACTTTTTTAAGGAAACATCTAATTTCAAAAGAGCGGTCTTGATAAGGCCGTTTTTTGCCCCCAACCGATTGGATTAAAATTACATAAGATTGTTCTATTAAATGGGACTCAGTTATTCAAGAAATACTGATTTTAGTATATTTCAAGTTCGAATAATTAGAAGAAAGGAATCTTATACTTATATGACATATTTGAACATTTTTTCATCATTTGTTGATGCGATATTTTTGTCAGGATATATTGTATGTCAAACTGATGGATCGTTGTTGTAGATTATTTTGTCAAACCCGACTGAAAGTGTTTCCAAGTACATACAAAAATGAAAAAAGGATACAGTTCTGTACTTCGGAGGTCGCCATCTTTGTTGCAGAAAAGTTAAAATGCTAGAAAGTCGTCGCTGAATAGGAACGAGAGTCCGAACTCTTGGATTCATCGATGACGCCTGAACTTTCCACCAAGCCATATTATTTCCAGGTCGTAACTCTATCGTAACTCTTGGAGGCAGCTTTATATCCTCTTGCCAATCTGTAAATTAATTTTTACACTTCAAAGACTAATATCTCAGACTCTCTCATAATTTTAAATGATTTATTTCGTTTAGAAGGACCTTCAAATCTTGACTGTTATTTTCAGTAGTAATACAAGTTTCAGTTTCAGTTCTGCTTTAAATTTTGAGACGCTGAAAGAAACAAAACGAAGCGAGGTGATAATTTTTTATTATTTTAGTAACCTCGACCTTAATTTTTAATCGATCATTTTTTAGGGTTACCATCCGTCCTGATTTTCTCGGACATGACCTAATTTTTCGAGGTCTGTACTGCTGTCCTGCTTTTTTCTTGAAAATAGGCTAAATGTCCAGATTTTTTACGAAACCAAGATTTTTGACAGCAAATATTTTATATTTTTATTTTTCCATAATCGCGGTTGCAAACATATCATTTTTACATTAAAATTGCTTCATTTAAAAGGCTTTAAAACTTCAGTTCTTCATTCTTTTTTATATTGATATTATTTTTGTGGTCGTTTTCAAATTGAAGTTTAAAAATTTGAGAAAATATTAGCACATGAAACAAATGCGAAAAAGTATGAATAAGCGAAGGAAGAATAAGATAAATACTAAAATATCTTTAAATTAAAAACATTCATTTTTGATAAATAAATATTATGGAAAGATGTATTTTTAGCAGGAAAATTTTCCATAAGTCTCGAGAATTGTTGGTTTGTAAGCTTTGAGATAAGCAAAATAAATAATTTTTAATGAGATTCACTTTTGTCAATTAAAAAAAGGTGAAAAGATGTCTAATTCACAAAATAGGTGAAATAAGTTAACACGTTTAAAATGATTGTAAATAAAAAATAAAATTCATAAACAACTTCAATTACCCTCTAGTTGATTAAGTTTTCTCAAAGCTCTGCATATTGGAGTTTTGATTCTCATTGTTTTTCCTCTCAATCTGACTTGGGTTGACCCCCAATAAACTAATTCGTTCAATTTCATGTGAGCTTTATCATGCATACGAGGAAGTTTTCTCCTTAATTCTCCGTAATTAATCAGACCATAAAGTTCCTGAGATGTTTTTTTAACGTCTGAAACAATCCAATAGAAAAATTAAATTGCTATACTGAAAATGAAATTAATAAATAAAAAAAAACATATAATGAGGTATAATTTTTTTTGGCTATGTATGTAACTACGTTTAAGGGTCTAAAAAATGAAATTTGTACCTTCAGAGAATTTTAAACGCTTCGAGATTTTGAGCCAAGTTCGGTAATAAAAGTGTCGAATCTGTTCCTTATTTTTTATCATATTCTCAGCAAGTCCCTTTTTCTTTCCTTGACTCAGAAAGTAACTTTGCAGCGCGTCAAAATCCTTTCCAAATTCGTTGACTGCCTTGAAAAAAGTATTTTTGTCTTCCAGCGACCACAATTCGCAGGATCTCTTCAGAGAACGCATTATTTTTGCTTCACTGTCGTCCTCCTTCGATTCTAAATTTAAAGTTGAATTTAAAATGAGTAAATATTTTGATAATTATTTTTTGAATCTTGCAAAGTTTTCTTAAATTTCAGAAGAAAAGCAATGAAACCTTTTTTGTCAGTTGAATTCGCATCCGCAGGATCAGTTCTCATTCTTTTTGTCCCACGCACGATTTTTACATTAGAAGCTTTTGGATCAGAAACATTTTTATTATCCAAATTGGTTGAAGAAGATGGAACTGGTAAAGGATTCTCGTCCTTTGATTGAATTTCACTATTCTGAAGAGTCGTGTCATTAGTCTTTGATGCCTCAATTTTTGTATCTTCAAAGTTCATTGTTTCTGGTTTTGAAGATTCGTCGACTTTTACATCTTCGACGATGATTCTCTCAACTTTCACTTTTACTTCATCAAGTTTGGAATCCATAATCACAATATTGATCCCTTTATCAGTATAATGATATTCGATTATTTATTTAAGGGTTGGAAAGTAAAGAAATATAAAATAATACACACAAAAAAAATTGTTATTTAATTATTTAAATAACGGTAAATACATTTAAACAGAAATAATTTGATAATATATATGAACCTAAAATGATAACAATTTTTATCCGAAAAGCAATCGAATGTTTGAAATTACAAACATTTATAAATATTAATTCTAATGATTGAAAAAAAGTCTGAGGATAGATTTCGGAGCAAAAGTAAAAATATTATTATTGAACGATTAGATATGATTAAAACTTAGAGAAAAGAGAGAAAATCAATGAAAGATTAAAATAAAAACTTAACCTCTTCTAAAATCAGAAAGAATCTCGTCTCACAAATTTTAATTGTCAACAAAACTTCTTGAGTTTCCTGTTTTAATTACAAGGAAATTAACAAGAAGCGTTTCACATTTTAGCACGCCTTTTATTCAAGTTTGAAACATTTTTAAGCACAAAATCACTTTGTAAATAACCAAATGTCACTCAAAGTCATAAAACTCGTAAAATCGGAGAAAATTACATAAAATGGGAATTTTCTCAAGATAGGTAATTTTCGAAAATAAGGAGTACTTAGAAAATTAGTCAATATTCCTAATTATGTTTTTTGAAATGTATAGATGTCAATAATAATATGAATTGTGCCTAGAAAATCAGAAGAGAAAAAACAACACAAAACTTTGACACATAACCTTGCCTTTTAAACCGTAGAAAACGTAAACAAAGGTTTTATTTCTCCAAAAGCGGAACTTTAGAGCATTTCTATGATTTAAAAAATATTTCAGTTCAGTAGTTACGGATTTTAAGTTAAAATTAATATTAAAATCTTATTTGATTATTTGTTTACTTTTAATTTTTCTTTATTTTCTCTCATGATCGACTTTTAACAATCAACATTTTGTAGATTCCCACCAAAAGAGCGCCTCTATCGTCAATTTTTGGAATTAGGTTCACGAAATATTCCCGTTTTCGGTAGCGTGTTACCGAGAAGGTAAAGTTTGATTGTAGATTTTAAACATGTCATCCCAGCCCTGGTTTCCATAAGATTCTACAGAAACCAAGGTTGGGTCGATTAGTTTAAAATGTAAAACAGAGGAAGGCATGTTGAACATTACTGTACAAGTGAGTTTCCCTTCTAGGTCTGAAACTTCCTGCAACGTCATCTATGGTCAGTGGCCTTGGTCAAACATCTGATTTCGCGGAGCAGTGTACTTAATCCGAATAAAAATAATCAAAAGTAGGAAAGGATTGTGGGAGCCGGGGGCCGCTTTAATGGAGTCAACGAGGAAACTAAACAACTTATTGGCGAGGTGGTTGCCCTCCTCGTAATCGTGATCCTGGCACGTGGAGCTCGTCTAAGGCCCAAGGGGCCCGGTTTTCATTTTTTCAGAATCGTTAACCTTGACTCGCGATTTCGCGATTAAACGTCGTCGTGACTGGTCGTGTCGTGACAAGGTGCTGACAAGTTTGGACTCGACTTGAATTGTCGACTGGTTGGTTCATCTTTTGGATTTTTGGAGAATTGGCAACGCTTTCGTTGTTTTCGTGGAGACGAATTAACGATACGTGTCGACGAGACGAACCGTGAGGGTGGGGGGGGGGCGCGAGCTGTCAGTGTCGCGGTGGATGAGCTTAACCTAAAATGCGAGCGGCGATCGCCGATGTCGTCGTACTGTTCAGCCTTTACTTCCTATCCTGGCGCTGCGTCGACGTCCTCGCAAGCGGCGGCGCCCTCGACTCTACCTCCAGCTACTATGCTGGACCCACTCACACCCCAACTTCAAAATTGCCGTCGTTTACACAGAGCCTCTCTGATGGACTCGCACAGGCAGTAGCTCACGAGGCTGGTAAGTTTTCCCGGTTTTCTTCACTTTTCTCTAATTTTCCTTTTCTCTTCTAGGGGAACTTAATGCCGAATTGAAAAAAAGACAAACATTCATCTCACCGATTTTTTTCCACATCCACAACATGATACTGAAATTTGCAACGTTTTCGACAACGAGAAGTTATTTTTTGTAATATCTAAATTGAAAATTCGACTATCGATGCCTTTCTCAGCTGGACGAATGTAACAGTTTCAACCCTAAGGTTGAAATTAAAAAATAACTAATACAGGGTATCTAGCGGACCGAGAGAAACCCGGAAATTTTAAATTCCCTGATGACTAGACACCCTGCTGATAATTTTCATTACAGTTCCCTAAACTACTAGGATCACCCTCAAAATCATTCCCCAAATTATCCTAGCGAAAGCTTCGGATTGAAAGTTCTCATTGACTGGATTCATTCGGTTTGAAAGTTCAGATACATTCGGATTGACGGATCTTATTCGAATTAATTCTTATTATTTAATTAATTCCTCGAGGAGTTTCCCGAGGATTAATTCTCTTACTCGCGGACTTTTTCGAGGGATTTCCCGAGGATTAATTCTCTGACTTGTGAATTTGTTCGAGGAATTTTAAAATCTTCGCGATTTCCTCATGTTTTCCTCATGTTTTCCTCGTCTGGAAATAATACGACGATTTTTTCGTAGAGTGTTCACTTTTATATGCTTACCTGGTCAAATTTCAAACCCCTATATTCCCAGAGTCAACCCCTAAGTCCAAAAAATTATTAAAAATCTCTGAACTGCGAAACCTACAATGTTATTGTTTTAAATGGTTCCATTAAACGTCTAAAGAGGTTCAAAAAAATTTCAGCCAACTAGTTTGTTTAGGGGTTGATTTTGAGAGTTATCCTAGTGTGGTAGAGGGTTAAAACTGTTTTGGGCTTGTTTTGACATACAATTTAACCATTTGCCGTAATAAAATTGTAGGTATCGTGCTTTTTTCAAAAAGTTAATTTTTCGTTGTCGCAAATGTTTTTTAAATATCCGATTATCGAATATTAATTTGATTCATAATGCAGATTTTGGAATTCAGATAAGAAACTTTATGAAACTATGATTTACGCTATTCTGTATTAATTAATTTTACTTCTTCGATGACAATTAAAACATTTTTTTTAATCATTACCATTATCTTAATAGTTTTTTTTTCGATAAAAAATAACATTTTGTGTCTTAAGATTTTTTTAACTCTATCTTAGTTGTATATAATTATATTTTTACTCCATATTTCTTATAATTATTGCAAAATGTCGTTAATAGCTGTATTAAAAAAAAAACATTGTATAACATTGGTTTTTTTTTGTTTTTCTGTCTGTAACCAAAATTAATTTACGTGTATTTTCCACTCTAATGTAGTGAGATCAAATAAAAATACCGAAAAATTAAAATATTTAATTATAAATACCTGAATAAAAAAGTTTCTTAAATCCAAATTTACCGATTTGTGCGTTCGGTATTTATTTTTTCGATATTTTTATTTTCTGTAATAAATATTTTAAACTCATAAAACCGAATTATATTCTCATATATTTTAATCAGAGCAGAACACATTACATACTACATATCAGGAATAAAAGTTAAAGTTTAGTTAAATTCTTTTTAATCTGGAGAGTCAACATTGCCAAAATGTAGAAATAAATAATAAATAAATTTACCGATTTAAAACTCCATTTTTGTTAGATCATTCAATACTAGGTCAAGTTTAAACTACAATTTTTTTTACAATTAAAAACTCGTAAAAAAATTGTTATAAAAAGAATGACAAATTCTCAGAATTGTTTTTTAACAATAGCAATAAAAAATACTGGCTACCAGGAAAATTATATACTGCTTTATGTGAAATGTACTCTACCGTAGCATATAATGTCAAGCATCATTCTTTTTTCAGAACAGAATGAAAAATTCGATAAGAAGCGTCGAAAAAATTTCGAAGGTAAAAATTCTGCAAAGTGCATCCCATATTTTTTTTTGTAAATGCTTTATAAAAAATATTTATAACATGAGCGTAGACAATTTTTGATGTGGAACGAATGAATTAATTTATTAGAGTTTCATAGATTTAAGGGCATTTTCCATTTACTCGATCCCTACCTTACCAGTAATTTTTTAAGCAACAACTTACGTCTATACGAACAGAAATATCGATTTGAAAATTTGAAATATTTATTAAAAGATACTAAGAAACGCTTTTGTGATTCTTAAGTTTTTATAATTAAGGACATGTGTTACTTACCATATGAGCCAATTTAAATAACCCCGTTTTTTTTCCACAATTTTTACTTTTTCAAAAAAATAATAATGGAAATCCATTAAGAATGCGAACACGAACGGATGTCCGCTATTATTTTTTTGAAAAAGTAAAAATTGTGGAAAAAACGGGTTTATTTAAATTGGCTCATATGGTAAGTACCACATGCCCTTAAAAAAATATATATTTTTGACAGAATAATTTTTTTAATTATCGAAATTTAGAGTCACAGAGATGTTCCTTAGTATTTTTTAATGAATTTTCTAAATTTTTAACTTGGCATCTTTTTTCATGTGGTCATTAGTTCTTGCACAAAATAATGTCGATAATGTAGGGGTCGGGTAAGTAGGACATGTCCTTAATTATATATAAATTTTTTAATTTTTCATATTTTCATGAACAGAAATATTTTATCTTACCTTTCCCTGATTTTTAACGATATGCGTAATGAAAATTAAGTATATATTTTTAAAGATATATATTGAAAAAGAAAATAACAAAAATTTGCAGTATTGACAATTCAGATTTTTTCCTTAATGCCAAGCTTGTTTTAAAATAATTTTTACAATTAGTTTTCATTATTCAGCTTTTACCCACAATTACTAATTATCAGATAATTATGATGCAAAGATGTAAAAATAATTTAATCATCATTCATATGCTTTCAATATTTCCTCTTAAAAGTCGATTCTTGTCAATCTTCCGTTTTATTTTCCTATTTTCGTGAAAAAATTATGTCTGGCAAAGGATGATGGAAAAAATGCAGTAATAGACTTTGCATTACATAAGGCTATTAATTTCATGACATTGGTTGCTCTTATTAAAACATATCTTCTTCTCTTTTAATTAATTATCCTACATTTCAATACTCTGCACTTATTTAACTATTGTTCATAATTATTTTCTTTAAAACTTCACCTTTCGAATTTAATATTACTTTCCAGCTATTACTGACTCATCATGACCTCAACTTTTATATGTTGATGGCTAAATCAAAGCAAGGAAAGTAATTAATCGATCAAAGTACATTTCTTAAGTTTGCGAGTCTACATAATTTCTCTTCTCGCAAGTATATTGAGTAATTTTCCATTAATTTTCTATTTCTGTATAGGAAACCTATTTAAATTATTATGTTTTATTTGAGAATTTTTTTCTAATTCTAATAAATGAGGATCGAGTAAAACATTCTGTTTTTTTATCAAAATATTTGACAAAAATAAATTGACTAAATTTTAATTCTTTTCTAAATATTTAAAAATCTTTTTCAAGATTTTGTAACTGATGGCTATCCTTTTTCTAGGTACTGAAGCTTGTAATGATGACCTCGCGTGCCTTACGATGGCCTCCAATGATCGTCTAGGCTTGGAAGCTATCAAGTCTCTTCACAGTCAACTAGACGACGATGCCAATGGAAATGTCGATCTTTCAGAATCAGATGACGTAAGAAGTTTGTTAGCCTATTTTCAGTTTTTAGATTTATTTACTCTTACTTTTTCCGAGACGTTTATCATCATTTATAGCTGATTAAAATTTATGGGATTAATTTATTGGAACAACTGAAAAATCTCAAAAAATAAAATTCCCGACATGGTAAGATTTATCGAAATAGAAAATTCTAGAATCGGAAAATTGCCGAATATTTATATTATCAAAATTGAAAATCTCCGGAAATAAATTGCCAACATTATAAGTTATCCGAACTGTAAAATAAAAAATTTTTAAATTCGAGGATTTTTTAATGTCGGGAATTCTCTACTGTCATTTGAATTTGATTTTTTCATTTAAATTTGTTTTTCTCAATGTCTTAAGTTTGCACATTCATCCTTAATATTATTATCTTTCTTTTCTTTACAGTTTTTAAGAGAAGAACTACAGTATGAAGCGGGATATGAACGAAGGCAAAGGGCTTTTCATCACAATGATGACATGCACATTAGCGTTCGTGAATTGTGGGAAGCATGGCTCAGATCAGAGGTAATAAGTGTTAAACTCAAAATCCCATTCTCCATTTTACTCAACGAAAATTATAGATAAATGTTTTTTCGCTCCTTAGTGCTAATCCTTTTGCAAATATAAGACTGCAAATTGATTAGTTCTACAGAGAGAAAAAAGGTACATTCGGGATAGGGTCTTAGCGAATAGACCGCTCGCTACACAGTGGTCAAGACGCGTTCCAGGTAGGCTGCTCTGTTGATACGGCTCTTCACGAGGCTGTAAGAAGAATAGAGTGGTAATTAAAGGAAGGCCGGTATGTGGTAGGCACGTTCTTGGATATAGAAGGAGTTTTCAGTAATACTCTCCCAAAAGTCATATGCAGGGAGGCCCGAAAATGTGGCGTGCTGGAACAGCTCCATAGACTGGATTCAAAGCATGCTGCAATACAAGCGCTTCTCAACGGAATGGGGAGGAAGTAGGGTCGGAGAAATAGCATCCAGGGGCTGCCCACAGGGGGGTCTTATCTCCCGTTATGTGGTGCTGGGTTGATTACTCCGAAATTTGAACGAGGAGGGTTTTTTTTGCCCAAAGTTATTCGAACGACTTCGTGATTCTAAACAGGGGAGCCCACCTGGATACCCTGATGGAGCTTACGGGGTCGGCTCTGCGTATTTAGAAGCTCTGGTGCATGGCAGGCTGTCGGTAAATCCATAGAAGACGGACTTGGTCGTTCTGACGAAGAAATATAAGGTGGCTACTGTAACAGACCCCTTATTCTGCGAAAAGAGGCTCCAAATAGCCCAGTCGATGAAATATCTGGGAACCTTACTGGATAGGAAACTGAACTTGACGGGGCATCTGGAAGCGGAATGTAGGAGGTTCATTATAACCTTCTGGCTGTGCAGAACGGCTTTTAGGAGAACATGGGGACTGAGGCCAAGAATGTTCGCTTGATTTTATTGGTGACCAAGGGTGCAGCTTAAGACGATCCAAGGGGAGTTGGACCGTCTGCAGACACTTATCTTCAGGACTGTTATCGGAGCATTGAGAACCACACCAACACCGGCCGTTGGCTTTATTCTCTGTGAGGAGGGAGCCCCTGCATATAGCGATAACTGCGGGGGTGGCTTGAACGGTTCGATAGGGTTGCCATGTTCTTCCAAATTGTCTCACTTACTCTCATAGTATGTGATGTCACTGACTTCATAGTAAGTGAGCCAATTTGGAAGCACATGGCAACGCTACGGTTGGATATCTTGTTGCGTTGGGTAAATGGTCACAGGGGCCTAGACACACTATGCTCCTTAAAGATATCGCTAGTCTGTCATGAGGAAGAACTCTAGGATGCGACAGGATAGAATAACAAGAAGGTACAGCTTCGACAAACACTTTCGAACATGTATCCCAGAAAGGGAGGAGGGGAGGAGGAGGGGGGTTCTCCTGAGGGGTGTATCGTGTATACCGATGGCTTCAAGGGGGAGGGCTGGATAGGAGCTGGTCTGTACGACAGGGCAGGCAAAAGGGGTTTGGCGATCCCACTGGGGTAGTATCCTACTATGTTTCAAGCGAAAGTATTTGCCATTCTCCGATGCGCTGAAATTCTGCCAGGCGAAAACAAGGGCGAGTGTATAAGCATCTGCTCGGACAGCCAGGCGGCAATCAAAGCGGTTGGGAAACCAGAAATCACATCGATTCTGGTGTGGGAGTGCAAAAAAGCTCTCAACCAACTTTCGGAAATCAACAGGGTAGCTCTAATATGGGTCCCTGTTTATACAGGGATCAAGAGCAACGAAAAAGCGGATCAACTGACTAAAAAAGGAGCGGCAGATAGGCCGATTGATCCAGAACCCTTTCTGGGCTCGGCATCCTGCTGTACCAGGCTGAAGATCCAGAAATGGGTAGTGCAACAGCATAAAAATTACTGGACGCAAGTTAATGGTTGTAAGCAGGCGAAATCCATCTTGGGCAATCGCCGCAGGAAGGATTTGGCTGGTACCATAATTAATTGGTCCAAGAGAGATGTAAGGATAATGGTACAGATGCTCATAGGGCACAAACATTTGAATTACCATAAGCACAAAATGGGACTGATACCCAGTCTCGTTTGTCGCAAATGTGAGAGACATGAGTCGTCCCTTCATGTCTTAGGTCGGTGTCCGGCGTTTGCTGGGCTCAAACAACAAACCCTCGAGTCAGCTATGCTGGAACCAGAAGAGATCAGGGTGCTAACAACTAGCTACATTCTAGGCTTTATTAAGAGGACTGGAATGAGGGTTAGGCAACGTCTAGGGTTAAGGGATTAGGCATAATGATCTTTTAGCCTGAGCGCCTGAAGGATCCCATCTGGGTGGGGCTCCTCCCCCGAACGTTCTAACTAACTAACAGGGAAAAAAATTCCAATTTTAATATTTGTTAAGTAAAAAGAAGAAATAGAGTTTTTAAATTGGAACTGGGTTCCAACACTCTTAAATTATTTGAAACCTTCAGGATCAGGATTTAATTATCTTGCTGGAATATTGCAAAACTGTACATTTGGAATGTAATTCATTATTTTTCTTCGGTTTAAAGGTTCACAACTGGACGATTGAGCAAACCTCCGAATGGCTGACAAGTAACGTTGAGCTTCCTCAATATGTTCCTAATTTTATTCAGCACCGAGTAACGGGTGCGACTCTTCCCAGGTAATTTGATTAAATCAATTTTTTTTACATTTTTTTTTTTACATTTTAATTGATTAAAAGTAAATTCGTGATTTTAATCATTAATTTTTCTTTAGGTTGGCTGTGAACAACATGCACTATCTTAGCAACGTTTTAGGAATCAAGGACCCAATTCATAAACAGAAACTTGCCCTTAAGGCGATGGATGTTGTTCTTTTTGGACCTCCTAAAGGTAAAAAACTGTCTAATTTTTGTAAAAGAAAAATTGCCCTATGTAATTTCTTTTGTCATAGCGACTGCGAGCCTTGACATTTTTTTTTTGTTTCTGGACTTAAGAAAATTTAATTTGCTTAAACTAATTTTTAAGTTTTCTTTCGACAGACACTGGTCACAGCATCAAAGATTTAGTGTTAATAACACTTTTGTTTGGTGCACTAATTGGTTGTTGGTACGCCTACCAGCAGAAAAAGAACTCACAAAAACATCTTCACAGAATGATGAAGGACATGGAAAGTTTGCATAAGGCCGAAATTGCCCTCGAGGATCTTCAGGTATTTTTATAAAATGGCCTAGCCTAATCTATAAAATGCCTAAAATGTCTTTCTTTATTATTCTGTATTATTAGAAATCTTTTAAATCCTCACAAGTAGCAACAAAATATGTTTTTATAATTTATTTCACAATTTAGAAAGAACTCGAAAGGGCAAGAGTGGAACAAGAAAGCGCAGCAGCAGAGAAACAAAACTTAGAGAAGCGATTAAAAGATGAAGGAATGGGTCTTCACACCTCGTATTCAGATCTCGAAGTCTCGCAGCTCAAAGCAGAGATCGAAGTGTGTAAAAGAAAAAAATATTTTACTGTCACTCATAAAATCTTTTCAAATCTCTTGAAATCTTTTGAAATTCATTGAAACTCCTTAAAATCATTTTAAATGTCTTGAAATCTTTGAAACTCTTTAAACTCCTCTGAATTTGCTTGAAATCTCTTGAAAACCTTTAAGATTACCTAAAATTCATTCAAATTAGTTAAAATCTCTTCAATTCTTAAAATCTAGAATACACTCCATTTTTAATATTGTGTTTGTCTTTTTTTCGTCGTTTACTTAATGTGTGCTGTTCTCATTTGAAGATGTTAAAAATGGAATTACAACGTGCTGAAGGTGAACTAGAAGATCGATGTTGGTCTCCGCCAGTCGGTTTGCAGCATTGGTTGCAGTTGACACATGAGATCGAAAACAAAGGTTACACGAAGAAAAAAATTAGTGCCGAAAAGCAGCTTCAAAGTGCGAGAGAAGCCGTAAGTATTCTCCTTTGAAAGAATTCAATTTCATTTAAAAAATAAAGAAACTTAGTGAAGAAAACCTTTTCATTGTGAAAAAATGTATACATTTTAATTAGGAATATAGTTCTGATTAAAATTCAGCGTCGAAGAAATATCTAGTTATAATTTTTGTTTTGTAAAATTCACGTTTTAAGCTAAAAGAGTCACAATTTTTTCTAACAGTGTGAGAAACTGAGAAAAAAAAGGTCGAGTTTAGTGGGTGCGTTTGTTTCGACGCACGGAAAGTCCATCGACGAGGTGGACAAAAGCATTGTTGAAGCGAGAACAGCTCTTAACGAGGTGACAGCGGAATTACAAGAACGAGTCCATCGTTGGAAACAAATCGAGCTTTTATGTGGATTCAATATAATCAACAATAATGGGCTCAATTATCTCGAGAATGTTTTATACAGAGGAGCGCCTAATGGAAGAGGACTTGGCCTCAGAGGTTCGTACGAAAGCTGTACACATTTTTATTCCTTATGCATCCTTTTTGTTCTGCTTTTCTATCACCTTGCTTTACCTTTAATAAAAAGCTTATTTAGAAATCCTTTCTACCCAAAATTTAATTTCTCGAATGAAACTCATGAAGCAACTTTTCAGCTTGGTGTAAATTTTTGGAAGAGGATAAAACGCTGAAGTCTAGTTCGAAATTAAAAATATTAATCTGGTGTAAAGGGTTTCATTGGATTTCGTGAAATTTCAAGAATGTAAAAAAATTGACAAGAATTAGAGAAACAAATAAGAAATAACCAATTTCTATAAATATATAATAAATTGTAAAGCAATTTATAAGAATTTAAGAAAATCTAGTGGAATTCACAGGAATGGAAAAGAATTTAGAATAATTGAAGGGTATTAAAAAGAATTACATGATTTCAAGACAAAATCAAAAGAAGACGGGAGAACTAAAAAATGCTAGAAAAATTAATTCAAATCGAAGTCTATTCAAATAGAACTCTATTAAAATCAAATGAAATTCTATTAATTCAAATAGGCTTAAGTTCTAATCTCAAAATTTTATCACTTCATTTTTTAGACGCTTAATCTTCTCCCTTTAAAAAATTCCTTAATACTTTAATTCGTGCAATTAACTCTAACAGCATTTTGCATTTTTTGCTAGAAATCATAAATTGATTTTTGATGACTACAGGTCGATTGAGTAGCCAAGATGACCTTGACGACGATACAAGTTCGCTCTACTCTCCGTCTGTCTCTGGTGCAGCAGGTAAGCCGGATTCGGACACCCATGACCACGCGAAAATTGATTGATCTTTGTTCGACTTACCATTTTTTGACACGCAGATCCTCTCCACATTTCCACCGCTTTATTTGCACTGATTGGGTTATTCCGTTTTACGCATTAGATCTGCGTATTTTTTAGGGTGGTCACATGTCAGAGAAGTCAGGTTTTAGATTATTTAATAGATTTTAGAAATTTTCTAAGAATGTTAAAGGATTATAAAGAATTTCCAGGCATTCCTTGAGATTCACTGGATTTATAATGATATTAAAAGATTCGGCGAATTTAAAGGATTTCAAATGATTTTGAGTAATTTAAAATGAATTAGTGAAAATTTAAGGGATTTTATGGAATACATGTTAACAAATTTGAAGGGATTTCGTAGAATTTTAAGATGTTTGATTAAGATTTGACGTGATTTTCAATAAAAAAGATTTAAAGTGATATTATCTGCAATTTTTTTAAAGATTTCAGCATGATTGTTATTGAAAATTTGATCGCGTTTTTAATACTTTTCTGTCAGAAAATTTGCCTGAAAGACAGAGTAAAATTGAGGAAATGCCAGGGAATTTGAATCTTGTGGCCATCCTGTTTTTTTCTCATTTTTAATCGACGCTCTCTTGTCGGCTTTATTGCGTTTCACAATCGACTTCGAGTTGAGAAATTCACAAGTGAAGAAAATTAGAATGAAATAAATGAGTGGAGAAGACAGGGAAATTTTCGAAAACGAATGACAAGCATTGCAGCTTTCAAAAGGATGCAATGATGCATAAACTCGTGATTTACAAACGACGAAGTCGTGATTTTATTTTTTATTTGAATAGCTAAACTTTCGTTTTTAGTCTTAGAAGAGGAATTATTTTGTGCGATTTTTTACGCATGGTCCGCATGGATTTATTAAGGTTGTTGGGCGCAAATTCTAATCTTCAACTTACAGTTCTTCGTTTTATTCAACGTATTTTTCAGAATTTGAAATGTTTTAAAATCTTTTTTAAGAAATTTGTATGGACTTCTGGAGATTTCTGGACTTTTCATCGTTTTTTAAATATTTTTCAGGAATTTTAATTGATTTCAAATTGTTTTTTTTAAGAATTTGAAGGGTTGGAAAGAAATTTTAATTAATTTCAACAAATTTTAAGGGTTTTAAAAATATTTCTTCAAATTTGAAGAAAAAGTAAATTTGAAAAGATTTTTTTAAGAATTTAATATCGAGGTGCCTGCAAACAATCTGGAATTATCGGGGATTTTTTTGCTCCTGTAATAGAAAAATGAGTACCTATATGCGAAAAAATAAGTAATTATAATATTTGTGAAATAAAATGAAGTATTTGAATTTTGAAGTTAAAATATGGTCCCAACATCCATGAAGTATAGGTGAAAATAAATATTAGTAATTATAGTTTTAATCAAATGTTAAAGGGGGTCGTCGGAAGAGGTGAGTTTTTATTTTTTTATAAGGGTGGGGGGTGATATTGGAATCTTCCTCTTGGTGCAAAAGTATTTTTGGGGCTGTGCACAAAGTAAAAATTTCTTATTTAAGAAAATAGTAATTAGAGTTATGTTGAAAAAGGACAACAAAAAAAAAAAGAATATTAGTAAATGGAAAATAGCAGTATTAACTTTAGTAAGAATTTCTATTACTTGTAGAACTTTATAATTCTGATGGAGAATTTTTCGCGACAAAAGTGTTAAATTCTCACATAAAATGGCGTTCGCAGAAAAATAATAGCAAATGTTGATTCAAAAAAATTTAATTTAGGGGAAATTTTGAAGTAGGTTCAATTTGAGTTTAATAAAATTTTATTTAAATTTAATATAATTAATTTTTAATTTTAGTTACTTTAATTAATTTTTATTTTAATAAAATATATTTGAATGTAATAGAGTTCAATTTTAGTTTAATAAAATTCATTATTAATTTAATATAATGAATTATTAATTATTATTAATTAATTAATTAGAGTTACTTGCATTCTCTTTCTAAGCTTCTTATATTTATTGAAAAATATGAAAAATATTCCTACTTATGAAAGGAAGAATGACACATTTAAAACAATAATCAACTCTCAAATTCGAAACTCATTTTCTTCCGACGATCCTAAAATGAAAGTACTTTGTGTAACAAATGTACAAAAGACCAAGTACAATGAACGGGAATCCTTTTTTTGAACCTGGAATCGCACAAAAAAAGCAAAAAACTAGTTCCTTGATTCGTGAGTTACAGAGAATGTTGGGACGACTGAAAAATCTCGAAACATCAAATGTCCCGCACTCTAAATTCCCGTCGAAAAGGTTTCCAAATATAAAATTTTCGACATTAGAAAATTTCCAATATTATCAAATTCCCAAAAAGAATGCCAAAAGAATAATTCTTGAGAATCCAATTAGCGACATTTAAAGTTTCCAAATGTGAAAGTTAACCGAAACTAGAAAATTCCCGAAAATATAAAATACCAACATTTTAAAATCTCCTCCCCCAATAAAAATAAAATATGAAACAAAATGTTTTAATTTTCGTGGAATGTAAGGTTTGGGTGTTTTATATTTTCGGGAATTTTTGTTTCTTTAACTTTCACATATGTTCGATTTAAATTTCGTTAATAAATTTTCAAATTTCCGAAAAAAAAATTAAAAATTTTTGGGAATTATTTTTTCGATAATTTCGGAAATTTTCCAATGTCAGGAATTTTATATTTCGACAATAAATTTTTCCAGAGCTGGGATTTTATTTTTCAGGATTTGTCATTCGCCCAGAATGTTGAAAATTCTTTGTTTTTTAAGTTTTAATATATTCCGTTAGGTAAATCGTATTAAATATTATTAGGTGTGTATGTTAGAAAGAAGCGTGGAGAGGCAGTACATACGGTATTTTAATTTAGCACTTCTACATTGAAAGCCTCGCATCCCATAAAATTAGGGGATTGAACATTTTTGTAAACAATCTCGTTCATTTTTAATTTTTCTTTTCTGAAAAAAATGAACAAGATGAGAATTCATTGAAGATAATTTTTTATAGCTGGAAAAAATACAAATACGCCGTGCCATAAATAAGCAATTAATATTATTTAGGCAGCGATTGTGCCAAGCACATGTACATAAGATGATCTTGATTTAAGCTTAGAAAGTAGTAGTTGAGCACTTTTGGAAGGATTTTACATTGTTGTTGTTTCGAGAAATATTTTTCAGTCTGTGTTTTTGTATGAATTTTAAGGAGTTAGAGAATAGGAATCTCTTGCGATTTATATATCTATATCTCGAATTACTTAATTTTATGTGAAATTTTATAATAAATAGTGTTTTATTAATTATGTATGTATTTTCTACTCCATAATTAATAAAGCCGAGGAGCGCCAAGAAAACGGGATTTAATTTGTTTCAAATCCAGCATCGCGCTTTTATAATTTAGTACGCTTCTGTTAACTAACACAAAGTCGCCATAATAAATATCGATATCGATAAAATAATATCGATATTGCATCACATAATCATATATGTTTACTTCATTTTTCACGCAATTTAATGGTGTTGGTTTTCGAAATTGGAATGCAACAATTACTTTTGCTTTAAATTCCAAAATCTCTTATATTTCTGCGAAATTTCTACATTTTTGAAAATGTTACAAAAAACTTTTTTTTCTATAATTGTAATTATTTTTAGAGTAAAAAAATTTCTTTTTATTGTAAATATACAACAAATTTTTAATATTTTCTTTTCTAATCTATGGACTAAATTTTCTTTTCATAAAAATTCGTTCTTGTAGTTCTTTTTAACGTGTAAAGCAATCTTACATTTTGGAGGTGGCTTTCGGCCTTTCGTGCTCAAAACGTTGTGGAATGAATCTTTTCATAGAAAATAAATGGAAATAAAAAGTAATTTAAATAATTTTTTTTTCAAATTGAAGGATACAGTCGGATGACTTTACAGTGGATTTTTGATTCACTGTAAAGAGCTCCTGAATCTATTTATGGGCTAGAACTACAAAAAACAATATTGGTCTAAAGCCACCCCAAATGTATTTTTCTCAATTTTGCAAGTTTTAAGTCTGTTCTAACTAGTCTTATATTTTTATTCTAAATTCGAATTTGAATTATTATTTGAGAAATTAAAAGAGGAATTTGTAGAAATCTGTTCGTAAAAATTCAAAGGATTTTAAAAGAATTAAAAAAAAATGCGTATTAATTTCAAGAGATTGATAAGATTTTTTTTCACAGTGATTTCAATAGAATGCAAGGTAGTTCCATAAATTTGAAGTGATTTTAATGATTTTAGATAAAATTATAGAATTAAAAAAAAATTGCCGAGATATGTAAAAAAATCTTAGCAGCAACGATTTTCGGTCTAAAATTACTATTATTCGACGCAAAATTGAAGGAGCTTTTCTGCAGTAAAATTAGAAGGAAATGCAAAATATTTAATTTCGGGTTTTGGGTCAAATCGGGGTTTCGAGTCGGTTCGGGATTTTTGGACGTTCGGATCGAGTCGAAATTCAGATTGCGTCGGGGTTTTGGGATATTCGGGTCGGCTTGTGTTTTCGGAATATTCTGGTCGTGTCTACATGTTCGGGTTAAGTAAAAATAAAATGAATAATTTAATTTTGAGAATAGAATTTCGATCCTATACTCTCAAGGGACGGCTTGCCACAAATAAGATATTTAGCTTTTTGAATGTATTGTTAGCTATTGCTTAGCTAGAAATCCGTAGCTGGAACTGCTTTCTTTGCTTGTATACATTAGTAGTGACTGTGTCTACAGGTACGCTGGAGAATCTGACTTGGAAGGAGTCGTCGATACCTCCGGATTCATCAAGCAGTGAGACGGGTAAGGAGACGCCGCCGGAGGCGGTGCACTTTACGGTGGGCGAGAGCGGCGAGGAGCCGGCGAAAGAACGTCCCGTTTCCAATGAAAAGGCCATCATGGTACGTTCCTTCAGCCAGGACACCAACATGGTTTACACCGAAGACAAGCCTACCTCATCATTCCTTTCCAAAACCTCCTTTTCCGAGAACTCCCTCGACGCCTCGGAGAGGCTCAAGAGCTTCGTCACGAGCAAAAGGTCCCTCAAGGATTTGCCCCCTGTTATGTCCGTCGACGACGAGACACTTTCCACCGATTCTAATTCCACGGCGGATAACGATGAGCAGAAGCGCAGGCGCAGAAAGCTCCATTTTCCCGCTTTTAGGAAGAACAAATCGAAACTCTCGTGATGCTTGCTAGTCACCCAAGTCTTCTTGTATACTTAAAAGGAGAAAAAAAGAGGTTCAAAACTCGCTGCTGGATCTTTAAATTTCAGCTCGGAGAGATTGATGAATCTTATTTTTAGAAGGGCGTTCGATTAGAGGGCTTACCTCAAAATTTGATTTCTTCATTTTACTTAATAAATATTGTAATAAGATATTTTTTGGTTCTGTAGTGGTACTTATTTCTTAAATAGAATTATGCGTGCAGAGCGAAAAATAGTTTAGTTTTAATATTTTTGCTATATAATGAAGTGAATTAATTTTGAGGTCGGAACTTGAAATCAACATTTACTTAAATTGATAGATATTGAGAGAGTCCAAAATGATTTATATCGAAAGGCATCGATATCGATATAATATTCGAGATATTACGAATATAATAAAATCGATTTTTCTCTTTGTACATAAAATTTTATTTGAAAATCGATTATGTATTATATCAATATATCGAGGCATTGCACAAATCGATTTTTATCGCGAGATATCGAGACATTGAAAAATCGATTTATATAGAAAAGATCAATGAAGGCTCAAAATCGGGCTAGTTTATTTTTATTGAAGTATGTTTTCCGGCTTTTCTAATCTTTTCTAAACTGAAATATAGTGAACAGAAAGACTAATTAAACAAATTATTCAGCGTTTCAATCATATTATGAAATAAATGTAATAATTTAATTATAGTATAATTAAAAAAACTCTATGGAGAAATTAAAAAAAAAATAAAAATCATAAAGATTCTGCAGCGAGTTTATCTCAAACTTAAGCATCCATAGGTAGTTAGTCATAAACACCTTTTTGTTCAATTTTGTCCAGTGTATCAATTTCGTCAAAATTTTTCAACAACTTCTTTTTTAATATTGGTTTTAAAAATATTTAATCTGAAATAAATTCTTTCTACTATTCTTCAGAAAATAGTGAAATATTTTTAAAAATTTGGTTGAAGGAATACGTTTTGGACAAAATTGGCACTTCAGGTCCGAAAATTTGCCAAAAAGGTGGTTCGTTTCCAATCATTTTATAAATTTTAACGCGCGGGAAGTTTTTTTCAGGGATTCGCCAAGTGCATTATTTTAGCGTAATTGAATTACCGTCAGTTGTTTTTCGCTGAAAAAATGACGAAAAAAATCGAAGCGAAGACAAGGATCGGTAATAATTATAAAACGTAAAACGTCTCAAAAATCTGAGAAGCTTGTAGTTTTTTTTTTGAGTAGCTAGAGTTAAGGAATCAGAGACTTTATTAAGTCAATTGAAAAACTTAAGTTTAGATGTTAGATTTAGGAATGAAGATAATAAGCATAATTTATGACCGAGCAGGCGCAAATCTGGAATTGTGGACCGAAAAAAACTCAAAATAAACAGATTTAACGGTCGAAACTCAAGTTCTACTTTTCTCTCCCTAGGGATTAAAGAGTATTTTTTAGTTCTAAGGATTAAAAATTAATTTTTAATCTAGAAAAACAACTTTTTAATCCCTAGGGACTAAATATTTGGGAGTAAAAATACTTTTTATTCCCTTTAGAATGAAAATTGGAACTTTAGCCCCGCTTTATAGGCATTGAAAAAAACTTAAATCAATGCATGTGTTATAAAAAGTTTCTTTATGGCATTGCGTATAATTATTTTTTTAAAAAAGTAAATTTTTTCGGGATTTGTATGTATTGCTACAAAGAAACTTTTCAGTTAATTATTCTGAGTATTTTTAGCTCAGCCTATTATTCGTATCGCCAAGGGGTTGTGATTTTTTTTTTAAAGAATCTGTTAGGAAATTATAAATAGGAAAAAAAAATTGGCGAAAATTGTGATATTGGAATTGATAAGAAATTAGTTGAAAAAATTGCAGCCCCTTTTTATTTTGCAATAACATTTCTTTGATAGAATTTATATGGACGGCCTAAAAATTGAAAATAAGTGCATTTTGGCGTTTTCTAATCAGTTTATAATTATTTTATCGTTCCTTTTTCGAAGGATCAGAGTTTCATGACCAAGTTTTATAGCTTGAAAATTCTTTGTATATTCTCTTCTCCTGCGATAAAAATAATCGATAAAAATATTGAAAAAAAGTGGCCACTGGATCGGTTTTACGGAAAAGTTATTCAAATTAAAGACTTTTTTCTCTATAGCCAGATTTCTATTTTAAAAACGGAATAAAAATTGAAGAGAAGTTAAATTTTGAGATTATAGTGAGAACTAAATATCAACAAAAAAATTACGAACCGGAAATTCTTTTCCAGATTTTGGTGACCACCCTCTTGAAATAAAAATCTAGTGATAATAAAAAATGAATTATATAATTGTAGATAAACTTGTAAAATATGAAATGTTGTACAGCGACATAAGTTTAAAAACAAAACTGAATAATTGTAAATTTTTGACGCTCTGTACTCACACTGAACACAAATGAATCAAAATTTTGGTGCGTCCGTACTAATTTGCAAAACTTTTATAAATAAGCAAAAAGACAAAAGAGATTGACGTTTTTCAAATGTTTTAGATTGCGGAGGGTTGAAAATCTCTAAAAACTTAACAGTATTCTAAACTGTAAAAAATTGTAAAAAGTGTTTTATAATCTGCGCTCTTCGTTTAAGATGATTGTTTGTGCCAATCTGAATAGTGAAACGATTTCAATAAATAAATGAGCTGGGAAAACCAAATTAAACTTGTTCCGGCTTTTTTTTTAAATTCTCATGTCTACGAAGACTTCTTTTTGATTTTCTAGGAGATTTTCTAGCTCACGTGAATCTGCTCTTCCAAAACTTTTTGCAAGCAATAAATCAATTTTGTAAATAGTATTTACCAAGGAGAGTTTTTTCAAGTTGTTTCCTGTCATTTTCTCAGCTTTTCCGATAACTAAAAGCACTTGTTATAATTTCCACACATTGAACAAACTTTCTAAGTCAAATCGAGCGAAAAGTTTAGAACGCAATATTAACTCGACTTATTGGTACTTTTTTCATTTTTAAAGACATTGTAATAATATTTTTTATTTATAAATTGAATTGTTTAACTTACAAAATTTTTTGCTAAGGTAAAATTATTTATAGGTCTGATATGTTTACATTATTATTAAATCATATTATGAAGAATTTCAATTTTCAAATTTTATGGATACAAATTGATTCCTGTATAAATATATTTAAAAAATATTTTAAAAAACCGTAGATATTGTAATTTTTATTCAAGCTTTCTCTTGTCGAGTTGGTATTGAGAATACGTTTTAAATGTTACGTTACTTATATATTTTTCTTAAGTATAATTAAATTAAATATCACACTACGTTTAAATTATTGCTATTGTATTATAGTAAATTGTTGCTTTTTATAGCGATACGTCTTCCCTTGTAATTAAGAAGTAAGCATTTTTCCAAAATAAAAGATATCGAAAGCATTTGGCTATTTTATTTGCATCGTAGTTTTATCTAAGTAGTTATTTTTTAAGCTCAAGGATCTTGGAAGAAAAACCAGTGAAAAAATTATGTGCAAAACTAAATAGAATAGAATACAATATTTTTGCTTCCTCATAGAGGAAGCTTTGTAGTGGTGAGAAAATCCAGTTTCCTAAAAAAGGTTTTTTTGAACATATTTCAAGGACAATATATCTAATATGATGATCTGAAAAAATATCCGGGTGTATGGATGTATGTATGTGTGTGTATGTGTGTATGTGTGTCACGATCCAGCAATTTCTTGAAAACGCGTGGAGATAAATTGATGAAATTTTGCATAGTTATATTCCACTATATACCTAGTTGAATTTCTTACAATGGTTTAAGGGCATGTATTACTTATCCGATCCCTACCTTACCGACATTTTTTTCTCTGTAACCCTACGTCTACATTTATTGAGATACCACATTGAAAATTTCTATATTTGAAGCTAAAGCTTTAAGGAACGTTTGTCTGATCCTAAATATTGACATTTTTAAAAAAATAATTTAAAAAAAAAATTTTTTTTTTATTTTTACAAAAAGTTAAGACCAGACAAACATACATTAGCATATTTTCTTTAATTTTATAAATTTTCAATTTGATATCTTTATAAATGTAGACATAGCGTTACAGAGAGAAAATGTCGATAAGGTAGGGATCGGGTAAGTAATACATGCCCTTAACAAAATATTTAATTTCAAAAAAAAGTTTTATGTACTTTTATAATTTTCGTAAAATTCATTTTTCCACTATAATTTCTGAAATAATTAAAATTTAAAGCTGATGTAAAGAAAATGAAGATTCTTTATGTCTAAACGAATCGATTCACCAAAAAGATTAATGCATTTTATAAAAAAATAAGAAAGTTATGTGTTTAATTTTAATTTTTGTTTTCAAAACAAATGTATATCAATATTAAAAATTATTATTTAAAATAAAAAAAAAAATTAAAAAAATATATAAACTTCTTATATATAAACTTCTTCCTGTAACAGGAACCAAAGTGCTCATGGAATGAGTACAAAAGTTGGTACAACTTCACAGCTAGTTTATACATATAGCCATTATAGGATCTAAAAACAGTTGAAAAAATAATATTTGCGAAAAAAACACTTAAAACCATAAATTTAGATTATTAATATAGATTTAAGTTTTGTTAATTATAAATAAAAGTCTAGAGCATATTTTCCAATCGATAGATTGAATTTTACCAACCGGAGTTAAAGATAAGTTTGCGAATTTTGGCGCCAGATGACTATACCGACACGATTTTAAGGGATTTTAGAAAATTTAAAGGATTTCAAGAAATTTTAGGTGATTTAAAGTGATTTCAAAGAATCATAAAAGATTAAAAGAATTTTTATATGACATTCTTAACTTCTTAATATTTTCTTAATATTTTTTCGTATCTATTGTTTGCAAGAAAAATACCAGAATTCCCATTTTATGAAACGATTCTCCTGGCCACAAAAGTTAGGCGATAAAATCTACCAGAATCTGGAAAGAAATCTGAAATATTTCAATTAAGCCAAAAGTGATATAAGTTTATAAACAAAAGTAGGGGTTTTTTTTAAAACAAAGCGAAAAATTCAAATATGTATAACTTGATAAAAATTTTTGTTCACAATTCCAAAAATACGTCTCGCCTGATTTCCTTTAAAATGAAACAAAAAAAAATTTTTAAACAACACGAACGTTAAGGGATCTAAAATAATTGCAGTGCAAGCTAATTTTCACGGTATAATCTGGTAATTTGAAAATCTCGGATGAAATTGTAACACCTCGTGCTACAATCTTGCCACTTCAATTTATCCTTTTCTCTCCTGATCGCTTATCTCTTGCATCCCCTTCATTCACCCACCCAACATCACTGATTCAAGCTACCTTACCAACCCCCCCCCCCCAACCTCCAACTCCTTTATCCACCCTCGCTGCACACTTTAAACCCTCTTCAAAAGGTGAAGTAACGAGTTGGCATGGTACGTGGAGGAGCCAGGCGTTGCATCCTGATTAGAGGGGTCGGCCTCATCGACATGCACCAAGTCGTCCCGGATCCTGGAGCAGCTTCTTGTACCCACCAAACAGGATCTATCGGTCTTGTTTCGTAAATTCGTGCTCAGCAACAAGCTACTTGCAAACGATCTGGCCAATTGAGTGCTGAGGTGCCTTGCGATATTTTAGGAATTTAAAGTTTCAAGGAGAGATAAACAGTTTCTTTCCGACCTAATCCGAAGGAAGTTTTCAATCCTAATTAATCCGAGGCCAATTCCAATTAATAAGAATTAATTCGAACTTTCAATTCGAATATATCTGGTCAATTTATATGAATCCGAATTTATCTGCATTTTTTGGAATCATTCGGGTTGATTAGGATAGACCAATTGAAAAACCTCCTACGAAGGAAATAAGTTTTTTCTTGGTTACCTTTTTCTATAATTCGTTCTCAATATTGAATTTCTCAAGCCCGTTAATTTCGGAATAATGTCTATTGCGTTACGGCTTTCGTTTGCTTACGTAAATTTGAGAAAAAGCGACATGTCTGAAATGTCTGGGTTAAAAAAATTAGTTATTACTTTGAAGTTAATTACTTGCTCAATTTAGTTTTTAAAAAAATGTTCAGAATGATATTTGAAGGTATTGCAAATCTTTTGTGGAATTACTACTTTTCACTTCAGATAATTTGATTCATAAAAATTTATTATAAAATACTACACTGAGAAAAATGTTTGGTGCGGACAACAAAACTTTTGGTTGCTATAGAAGTAACAAAAATTTGGTTGGCACAACCTAAAATCTTTGTTGCTTCTATCGCAACAAAATTTTTTGTTTTCTGCGCCAAACATTTTTCTCAGTGTATAATATATAATTATTTATATTTTAAATTTCTTTCCATTTTTTGATATCATACGAAGCCCTTTATTTTATATAAGCTAAATTTATTTATAAATTTATTTTAAGGGCGTTATGGACCCAAGCGTTAAGCTCAAAATTCCATTCTTCATTTCACTCAATAAAAATTATATTTAAATATTTTTTCGCTCTGTAGCGCTAATCTTTATTCAAATATAAAACTGCGTACAGAAAAATAAAATATTTAGTTTTGATACGTCTTGCATAAAATGAGGAATTCAAAATCTGACTTCAAAAATGAATATTGTCATTTTACTTAAAAAATATTTGAATTAGTTATTTTTTCACTCTGTACGCATAATTCCAGTTAAAAATTGATTAATTTTACAGAGGGATACAATTCCAGATTTAATATTTGTTGAGTAAAATGAAGAAATTGAATTTTTAGATTAGAACTTGGCTCCAACATCCTTGAAATATATCCAGATGTTAAAAATATATTCAAAAAATTTTGATAAAACTGTATACAGAGTTTTCTATAGTTTTCATGAATTTGAAATTTTCGGAAAATTAAATTTTCAGTTATTTAATATTTTAATAAATTATTATTATAATTTAATAAATTATAATAAATTATAAT
>UCOH01009344.1:0-68112 GCA_900474275.1 Synergus japonicus
ATATATATATATATATATATATATATATCTACCTTCCACGTATGTCATAAAAGTTGTTAAAGTTGAATATTGAAAAATTACATATTCCTAGCCGTATATATGTTGAAATCATTAACATTTGTCTGGTTTTCGGATTATTACTAAGTTTTAATGTTTTTTCCACTAAATGTCAAAATCAGATGAAGAACAGCTTCAGAGTTACCCAATCTCTGCAAACTCATTGCTCCTGACTCATATTTTCTAAAATGTTTTCCCTATTATGATTCGAGACCTCCTGCACCAGATCTCATTTTCCTCTATTAAATCTTCACATCACAAGTAAAGCTGCTCACATTTGGATTATTATGCGTCCCTAAATAAATCATTTCTCCATCTGCACTGGAAAATTGAATTATGCAGACTGGCTTGAGCAAGGCGAGGCGAGGGTACGCGCACTTGAATAGAGTAGAGCTAAAAGATGAATATTATGTTTTTGGGGGGATGAACTCTGTGACTTGAAACAGCTTACCATTTTTCAAAATATTATCTCAGCAATATTGAAATGAAGCGGTATTCCACGAATGTCTAAACATTCATCTTAATACAGTCAAGGATGGCTGGGAGCAAGAGGGAGCCGCCGCATCCACTTAACGATATTCGATTGTGGAGGCCCCGCTGTCGGTGGTGCCGTCTTCCCTGCTGAGTTTTGTCCCTGCGGTAAAATTTCGCGTCACCCGCGCGACGATGGAGATGTTGTTTATCCTTATAACAGCTAACAGTCACCCCACTCGCTCAATGTCGCTCGTATGGGGTGTGCCATATTTTTTTGGCTAAAGTGTATTGCGTTAAGTCTCTCGGGTATTGAGAACATCTAACTCACGTGTTTCATGAACCGTATGCTGCAAATCTATAGGTGTATTAGGTATAGCTATAGATATTAGGTACATGCCAAGAGGTTCAGGTGGAGACTCGCAATAGTTACGGATCGTTTCTGGGGTTCGGGTGAAAGTCTCATCTCGTTCAGAAGAGAATTGGAAGGAAAGGCACTTTGATCCTTTACGGCCATCGACAGTTTCCTACGAAAGTACTGTTTCTCCTCTATAGACTCTGGACTTGTCTTCCACCTCTTGCGATTACCAATGATAAGCAGGGACACCCTCACAACAGAAATGGTGTCGTTTCTCTGAGTAATAATCTATTACTTTCTTCAATTTATCCACTCCATTCCATTCTTTAAAGTAACATTCATTTCACGAACATGTTCGAACTAAGGGGGGAGGCGTCATGCCGCAACAAATATTCTAGTGAATTAAACGGCTTTCCACCTTGAAATACTTGTATATATTTCTCTGAATTATTCCCCAATCCGATTACTCGCTTTTAGCCTTAAAAAAAGTTCTACGTTATAAACTGTAAACGTTATGCTCAGAGTCTACCGTTGGCAGTTTTCGCATGACTGATTTGTGAGTATCAGGGATTCACAAACGTATTAAAAAGTTTTAATTTCTTGCTCAATGAAGCGCATAGGGCAGTGATTCAGAAAGAAGAGATAAAAAATTTGGAAGGATGAAAAGGATGCTTTTCAAAGATCGTTAACATGGAGGAATGCGAGACAAAACAAAAGAGCGTGACGCTCTTCGCGGACTGCCTTCTAGCTCATCGCACGCATTCGTGATGCCGAATTCATTCGATTTCACTTTTTCGCTTTGGATGCCGAGATGGCGAACGTGCGGTTGCAGTTCGCCCGGAACCAGAAACAAAGCCGGAACGGTACGCGAAATAACGCTTCACCGCCAAGACATTAGGTGGCTACGACACGACGACAGCGTCAGCTTCGTAGACAAGGGGCGAAGGACCTCTGGAACAGGGCGAAGGTGGAGTGTGGGGTGTTGGGGGTGTACGACGAAATTAATTCTAAAATACTTTGAAACAAGAAGAGAACGCTCGTCGTTCTCTAGAGAAGAGAATATAGTTGGAGAACGGACAAACGTACGGGTTGTACGACTGTAAAGTTAATTTAGTTGTCAGCTCGGCGATCTGACTCGACGGCCGAGGCACGCGAAACTATTCCCATTCCTTCGGCAAGTAGTACCGCGACATTGAATGACACTGTTGAATAATAAATTCAGATTCCCTGTCAACGACTGAATGTTGTGAAACGATTGTAAACTTCACCAACTTATTAATGAGTTCGGTTTAGGTCAGCTTTGTTCATGTAACAATCTAAAATGTTAACTAAACTTGAAAGCCATAAGCTATTTAAATGTTAGAACGCTTATAATTAGATAACAGTTGATAAAAAAAAGTTTATAAAACAGAAAGTGATACCTTCAATAATGACAAATAATTAAAAAACTAGCAAAGAATTAATTCGCGAAGAGGTCGTCAGACTCAACTAAGTAATGATTTGTTTGGTAGGTCAGGGCTCAATGTCAAGGATTCAAGGTCAAAGATTGGTGATCAAGGTCAGAGGTCAATGGTGATGTCATAAGTCAATCTCTTCATCCCTTTTCCCCTCCAATACCCTCAATATAGGCTTCGGACCGAGAAGCAGTAAAATTCGCCTAAGAAAGCTCAAAAAGTGATTCATGAAAAAAGGGATAGAATAAAAATTGATATTTGATTTAGCGTATCGAATTTAGCCTCCAGTTAAAATGATTCATATATATAAATTTCTCTCAATTTTGGTGGTGCAGTGTGGAGTATTAAATTAAATTTGAAATTGTAAAATATTCGTTGTGCTTAATAAAAGCCATTCAGTCTCCCGAGCATAACAATTTCTATCCCGAGGATATAAAGTAAGTTCGTGCAAACAAAATGAAATATACAATTTTATCCTATGACTGCAAAAATACAAGAGGTATCGTATTTTTCCGAGAATATGAAAAGTCATGAGTGAGTTGATTAACACTACGTTTATTTTGGGAAAATTTTTTTTTGAAGGGAGTTGAATTGAACGATCTGAAAATAACTTGTTTAAGGGCATGCTCTGCCTCGTGGTTTGTGAAAATTTTTTTTCAAAGTCACCACGGCCAAACGAAATGATATATCGCTTTCAAACTTTGGGATATGGGAAATGAACCACTAAATTGTGTTTTAAAATTTAATTTGAGTAGAAATTTTGAAAAAAAGCTAAGTCGGTAAGGTAGGAATTGGATTTTTTTTTAAATTACTACTCAAATTAAATTTTAAAACGCAATTTAGTGTCTCATTTCCCATACTCCAAAGTTTGAAAGCGATATATCATTTCGTTTGGCCGTGGTGACTTCGAAAAAAATTTTTTCACAAACCACGGGGCAGAGCATGCCCTTAAACAAGCTTGTTTATACTTGCAGCACAATAAACTCAAATGGATGGTTACTGAAGGTTTTAGTTTCAACTTTAGAATTATATATAAATTATATATAAATATAAACTTCGGTTTCAAATTCTTTTCACTTGTAGTACCTCAAATCTGATATCTATAAACAACAAAACGACTGGATGTACAACTTCTCACTTGAAAAGTTGTGCTTGAAACACAGAATTGGAATCACATTCAGCGATCCGTTCCCAGTGGGTAGTTGAATGGGTTCCTTAGATTTATGGAATAGGACTTAAGTACCCGTGGTTGTTTCAGTGGCCTACTTGCGTGCCGATAAATTTCGTCGACGATTCCCAGGACAATATCTCTAGAAAAGAGAGCCCCGAAAAAACAATCCAGAATCTTCTCTCACATTGATCTCGTTATGAAGACACGATTTTCCTGGTAAATCAAAGCCCTCAGTTTTCGAAATCTTGAGGGAATTTTATGTATTATATCATACTAAATTCCCAGACGTCAAATCTTTATCCAAAAGTGGATCTAAACTTTACACAATGAAAAAACAATTGACATGTACATTTATATTTTTATTTATGTATATTTCTAAGTATATTCCGTATATATTTTGATTATTTTTTGATTAAGCAAGAAGCCCTGAAGTACTGCAAATTTCTGAAAATATTTCTAAAACTTGACCTACCTGCTCATGTAATTACTTTCCAGAAAGTGAAATTGCGAAAAAGCTAGATAATCTACCTTTCTAACATAAATATACCCGACGAAACATTTAGATCCGCCCAAATCCTAAAATCCAGCACATCCGGGAAGATAGGTAACATGAAATGAACTGCTGCGCCAATTTAGTGCCTCCTGATTTTACTTCACAAGGTAACAAAGTGGGACCAGGCGAGACGAGACAAATTCTATTCATTAAAGGAGGGCGGGTAATCCCACATTTGCTACTCCAATTTTTATAATGCTATATTGGTTTCGCAAGCGGTTCCACCTTAAAACCAAGCCCTACAAAATTAACTGCGTTTTAAAATCCTTTTAGGGAAACGAGTCTAAATCGTACACTTTGGAAAGAGCAATCCACCTCAAAATCTCAATGCAGACCGCTGTGTTGAGTTCCTAAATTACCTTGACCAGATAAAGGGTTCTTAAGGGACAGCCCTATAGTGTCTATAATGAAGGCGTTATTATACGCACTCTCCACGGTTGACCGGGGAAGGCTAGTGAGTGAGATCATTAAGATTCCTCTTTGTCAGATCAGAATGCAAGAGAAAGAAAAAGAAGTTAATTAAAAACAGGAAAAATGTAGCTATGGGTATAATAATAGCATTAGATTAAAAGTTCGAACTAATATGGGGATTAATACCAACCTAAGCCAACAGCTGATTCTGATATATTGTATCAATCTTAAGGTTCGGAACAAAGTAAACTTTTTTTCTAACACTCGTTCAATTTTCTCGGTGAATTTTTTTGCTTGATTTCAATATATTCTAAGACAAGGGTTTGGGTTGATTATTTTCCCCCTTGAGTACGAGAGAAAGCCTCGAAAAACTAATGGAGAAATCAATGAACGGAACGGGAGACTGATCGCGATTAAACGCCCATCTCTTGGGACCAATTAAAGTGTTGCCTCTCTGAAAAGCAAGAGAGCTCTCTTGAATGGAAAACATTTTGTTCGTCATACTTCCATGAAATTGGATTTTCCCTGAAATTTGAAAGCGGCCTCGAGAGGAAACCTGCAAACAGTCGCCCTCGAAACTTGATATTCAACTGCGACTTCGGACACAACATAAGTACAAAGACCTGCTATCTCGATCGAGGGACAATCAGAGCTTTTGGTGAAACGAGCAACCGCAGAGACAAAGCGGCGCGACTCACTAGTCTCAGCCTTGATGCACTTGACTCGAGGACTGAAATAAGAGGAGTCAAAGCGATTTGCCGCTGCAGTCGGAGTCCTGGAGTACATTCCAGGACTTCTTGCTGCGGACCTAGTTCCACTTACTTGCCTTGGCATTTCACACGAAGCTCGACGGACCGAGAATCGCGGTGACCGCATGCCGCAAATAAGCGACTTATTCTTCAAAAAAAAATCTGTAAGAGGAATGCAAGGGCAAGTGTCAAGTAGGATCAATCTGGAAGTTTAGTCCTGGACTCAATCCAAAGATTGCAACACACGAGATTTTAAGAGATTTCAAGTTATTTTCAGGAGCTTTTCATAAAATATAATAATAATAATAATAATAAAGGGTGTCTACTATTTTTCGTCCACCGAATTCTCGACTATTTCCCGATTTTTTTCCGGTTATAATAATTATCAACTATCCTCTTACTAGAATCATAAATAAAACGCATTTAACATAAGGTTTTCCTATGTGTAATTTTATATATTGTGATATTTTATTACATTTAAACAAAATAATATTTTGGTGATTTATTGTGCCTAAAACTTATGAATTTTGAGAGAAAAAGAAAGATGCTGCAATATTTTCAAAAACTTTAAATGTGATTTCCGGTTGGAATTTTTATAATAATAATAATAATAATAATAATAATAATAATAATAATAATAATAATAATAATACAATTTTACACCAACTGGGTAGCGCATATAAGAAAAAAGATTAAAATGATTTGATTGTTTTCATTATTTGATTAAATAAATGCAAAGTGTGATGAATAATATTTTCAATAATTCATATTCCTGAATTATTAAAACTAAACTTTCTAGAACCAGTCACTGTTTAGTTTATACTTTCGTTTTTTTTAAATACTATCCAATTAATTAAACTTCCAAAATAATTCTTATAAAAAATATAAAAAATTATAGAAATTCTTATTAATATGGAATCATATTTAAATCTTAAATCTTTAAATCTCAGACGATTTCTTTTTCATCAAATATTGCTTGCAAAAACATATCTTATGATTTACACTTTAATAAATAAATTATTTTGAATAAAAGAATTATTTCAGTGAGAATCTTTCGAAAAAAAATTCATCTGCATTTTAAAGCTTATTTTTAGGGATTTGAAAATAATTAAAAAGATTTCAAAGGTTTTTATCAAATTTTCCAGTAATTTAAATGCTTTTAAAAAGTTCGAAAACAGTTATAAATACCTTTAAAAAATCTCTTAAAATATCAGATCTTTTAAAAATAATAAAAATCACTTTAAATCCCTTACAATTCTTTTAAATGCCTTATAATTCCAGGATATTTTTTTTTTAATTGTAAAACTCTCTTGGAAACCCTTAAAATTCTACAAAAACGTTCAAATTTTCTTAAAAATCCTTTTAAATCCATAAAATCAAAAGCTCTCAACATGTCCTGAAATTTAAAAAAATACTTTAATGTCTTTTTACCTCTTAAAATTTCTGAAAATCATAATAAATCTCTTAAAATCCTTAAATAATTTTTGAAACCTTATGAAATCTCTTAAAATCTCGGGAAACTGCGAGTAAATTTCTATTAGTAATTAAATACAAATTTTCGGTTTTGGAAACTTTAAAAACTTTTGTTTGATAATTTTATTCCAATAAATGTAAAAAAGATTTTAAAAAAGCAATAATTCTTGTTTGTGCAAAAACAAGTTTGTTTCATATGGCTAACATAAAAATTAATCAATTTTAATATTGTATTGTTAATTAGTCAGCCCTCATTCAGCCCAACTGATAACTGGGTAAAAAAATATTGCTCAACTTGGGTCCAACTATTTTTCCCTAATATATAGGTTTTAGTTAGGCCCCAATTGGTATTTTGGCAAACTATCTGGAACCCAGTCTAGCCCCAGTCGATGTTTCCACAATAATTGTGGCAATTTGAAAATTAGGATAAGAACAAGACCTTTAAATGTCAAGTCCTAGAAGGAAGCAAATGAAAACCGAAGGAAATAATATGACAAAAAGAAGCAAGAAGAAGGGAAAAACCGAAAGAAAAAAGAAGTTGAAAAAAACGAGGGAAATAGACAAAGTGAAAATAAGGAAAGAAGCCTCGTCCACGATAGTGGTGAAGGCAGACAGGTGAGGGAGGAGTGCACTACCCATTACGCATTCCAAACCTGACTTTCAGAAGAGTCTCGCCGCCTCATACCTACCCCCATCATTCAACCCACCCATCATTCAACCCGATGTAATTTATTTTTTACTTTATTTTTTCTCCGTCATCAGCTATCTAAATGAAAAGGCAGTACTTCGTTTTACAATAGGATATCCTCCAAGAGTCCTCTACGTGACTTCATGGAAGAAGCTTCAATCCATAGTTATAACATTTGCTCAAAATGACTCGTTCCTGAAGATTTTCTTATTGTTCGAACGCAAGAAGGAGGAGTCTTGGAAATAAATTCTGAAAATGGGTACTTTACGCTGGAAAGTGAGACGTTGATGGACTTTTTTCGATTCTGTGGTCAGCAAAGTATTGGTGTTGAGGAGATAATTACCCTCTAAGTTATTATCAAGAAATAGAAAAAGAGAAACTAGAGAGAAACTAAAGAGAACTAAAGAAAGGCTAAAAAGAACTAAAGAGACGCTAAACAGAAACTCATTACTAAAAAACTGATTATCAACCCTAATTCTGTAAATAATTCGAAATATACTAAAAAATGTCTCCTGGAACTTGAAAGCATTATTCATCTTAATTAGTAATTATGTAACTTTGCGCGGGGAACAGAAAACCATAAAAGGCGTGATTTCTGTGAAAGTTTTTTTTATCGCCCTCAAAAGCTTTCATATTTTCTTCCTCGAGATGAATAGCGATGGAAGTCACGTAAAAGCACTTTCTTTACTGAAAAGTTTATATAAAAGCGAAATCCAGGTCATACACCTCGCTCTTCCTCCCAATCCCTTATAGCGAATCATTTGAGTCTCCGGTGCGTTGAATTTTCTCTCTTTGCATCCTCTCGAACGCGTATCGAGAAGGTATCGCACACGGCGGTAGTGTTCACTTAATTGTGGAGGCGCTAATGGGCTTCTATCTACTATCGTCGGTCAATAAATATCCTGTTGCAATCAGCAGAAACCAGGAAAGTGAAGGGGGTTTCTCGAGTGATGCTGTGAAAGTTTCGTCCAGATTCTGGGTAAATGGTGTCATTGATGTCAGATAGGGCCGATGAAGTGGTAGAGTGGAAAATAAACTAGAGAGAGCAAACGGAAAGAGGACGAGGTGTGGAGGAGAAAGGTGAGTAAAGGAAGAAGGAGGAGAGAATGAGAACTCGAATGGAGGATGAGGTATTGAGGCAGGTATAGAGGGTATAGATAGGGCTGGGAGTACCAGTAAGGAGGACTATCGTTGACGGTTAAAACTAATTGAACGCAAAGTACTAACGTTCCAACAGACGCAGATACCTTCAAAGAAGTTTCGTGAAAAAAAAAGACAGTACGCTCTCCAGGGAGAAGTGCTTTGAAAGAATTAAAGAGTTCTCCAGGCGTCGATGCGGCCAGCGGCCTCTTCAATGATAATTATTACTTGAGAATTAACCTTTCAATGAATCAAGGAAGCGCGCGGCCTGTCGCACTTAACTTAGCATCAATTTGGGAAATGAATAGTTTATATTACCCAAGTTTAATCCTCAGACGTAATTTATGTCATTAATAATTTATTATTCAGCAAAGGCAGATGAATAATTATTATTCATTCACGGGAATCTCGTCCGAGAAATAATACCTGTTGGTCAAACAAAACAATTTTCTCAGTGGGCAGGTATGGAAATATATTTGAAGTACTAATCCGACACCAATATTGACAGCCAAATGGACTTAACGCATTAGTTTGCTCAGGGTTTGTATTGATACTCATGTTCGGATGAGTAGATGGGAGGTACGAAACTGAACCCAAATTTCACAATTTACGACATACAAGCTTCACAATAGTGTTGCAAATAGAGCAGATACGAGTAAATACTACTCACTGATGCTCTGCTGAATTTTGAACCCTTTGTAGTCTAATGATATCCGCCAGAAACGACGAGATCAATTTATGCTAGAGATAAATCGGATACGAGTAAATTGAAATTAGGGTAAGTGATGGCTGACTGCCATTTGAATTTGACATGAGATATCTTTCTGACAATTCAATGTACGGTTTCTGCTGCCGGTATCATGAACAATTTGCTTTGTAGAGTAAGTAGGTTATAGTATCGGTTCGAAGTATCGGGTTCTGATCTATCAAATTCTCAATAGAACCTCTGACGCATTGTCTACTGGAAACAACTCCAGATATTCAATGCCAATTAAAATTGCTAATTGTTTTGAATTTTCCAGAGGAAATATCACTAACTTGATCAATTACTCAAAAGTTGAATGTATCTCTCACCATCTTCATTAATCTAAAGTTGTTAAACTCATTGTCAGTCATGTCATAAGCTTACCTGTAACAGATAAAGAAAAGATTCATTAATTTTTTAAACCCGACTCAGTTTTATATATATGTAAGCATTACTTATTAAAAAATAAATCAGATACTTTTGGATGAAAAACTGATCCTGGGATTATAATGTAAAAATAAATAATGTAAAGAAAAAGAAATACGTTATGTTAATTCAAAGTTTGAATAATAGATATCTACTAAAAATTGTATCGCACTAAATATATTCTGAAATCGCAATAAATATTCAATTATACCTTTCGAATAAGCACTCCTGATATTAGCTTGTTGATTTAGGATTTGTTAATAGTTTATTTACTAATTAATTAAGTACCGCAGTTAGTGGTTTACTTGCGTAATTAGAACCGTATGTACCTTCGGGACTCTGTCGGCAATTTCTTCTTGAATTGTAAACGTGTGTTTACGGCTTTAGTCGATTTCAACTTGTACGCTCATGTGGCTCAAGTTGCCCACGTGTTTATGTTACATCGTTACGCATATCTGGCTTTGAATTCCTTTGGGGATGAGACATAGTGGGGGGGTGGGGGGTTGGGGGTGGTAGAGTTGAAACGCAATGTTAACCCCAATGGAAACACCCAGTCGTGCGAATAAACACCCACGAAATCAGTTCCGAATTTTGCGTGCCGGCAGACATGCTGCGTTGCTCATTGTGTCGGTGTCGCAGTCACAACGCTCGAAACAATGTACATTTTCATTTTTTTCCATTAATCCCCGAAAACAGAGGTAATACCAAATTCGCTTGCCGGAATATGCGCCTGTTTTAATTAACCCGAGTAAAAATGGATCAACCTTCCGCAGAAAATTGAACCCGCTGTAATAATCCGTATAAAATTGTATTTAGTGTCTCTAGAGAACGTATTTTGATTCCACTCAATATTTTATTTGTACAAAAAAATTTATTTCTACAAAAAAATGTATTTGTACAATAATTGGATTTTCATTTTTATGATTCTCACAATTGTTTCTTCAATTGTTTAAAATACTAGCAGACCAACAACTTCAATTCAATAAAAAATAAATGAAATTTTGCTGATTCAACTTTAGAAAGTAGATTTTAAATTTTAAAGACATTTTGTTAAATCACCTTTTTTAGAGAGGTATTTCAAGAGGTTTCTAGGAATTTTACTGGATTTTGACAATTTTAAAGTGATTTCTACGAAGTTCTAGATTTTTAGGATTTTAAAAAGATTTCGTAGAATTGTAAAAAAGTACATATTTCAAGATATTTCGGGGAATTTTAACGGAATTCATAATATTTCAAGAGAATTTTTAAAGTTATGTAATTTTAAGGGATTTTAAATCTTGTGGAGTTTCCAGGAATTTTAAAAGAAGTCAAGAGACTTTAATAATTTTAAGGAATTTTCTAATTTTTAAAAGATTCTATGGAATTTTCAGGATTTCATGAACTGCAATAAGTTTCTAATAATTTTAATGGATTTTAAAGGACATAAAGAGTCTTTAAATGATATCATAGAATTTAAAGAATTTCAACAAGTTTCTGATAGGAATATTAAGAGATTTTCACGAATTCTAAAAGATTTAAAAGTTTTTCAGATAATTTGTAAAAGATTTTATAAAATTTTTAAGGATTTCATGGAATTTGATAAGATTTCTAAAAATTTTAAGAGATTTTAAATGTTTAGAACTTCCAAGAGATTTTTAGGAATTTTTAGAGATGTTTTCTAATTTTAACTTGGATTTCAAGACAATATTTTTAAGATAGGATCATAAGATGGTGCAAATATTTTTCACATCATGAATTTGAAAGTTATTTTGATTTCTTCCAAGTTTTCGATAAAAGGTATTTCTATGAAAAGGCCTTTCTTCTAGAAATATACCGCATCTCTTTTAAATCTAAATTGCAGTGAATAATGTGATTTAAATCCTTTTACTCGTGAAATTTATTCATAGATGAAAGGACCATCAATGTCCAAATCTACAACCAAGTGTTCCGAGTCCCACCCGCACGAGAATGTATAACTTCGTTCGAACGTACCTTGTCCGTTTTTTTTGCTAGCAACAGTCCTTTGACCCGAAAAAAAAATCGAGGAATAAAAAGTGCGTTAACGCCTCGTCGAGCGGGCAGCTGCATAAAAAAAAAGACGAACGCGTAAAACGTATAAGTCGTAAGCATCGGTGCGAAACGACCGAATGCTATTCGCGAATCGTGCCGCATTCGAGCTGCAGCAAAACATGTCGACAACCGTTCACAGTTCAAAAGCTTTGAGACGTTCGTTCGATTGAGCTAAAGCCAGAGTCGGATTAAAGTATGTGCAAAGGAAAAACTCTAAAATGAATTCGACGACCCTCCTTGTTCCCCTTTTCCAATGTTACGCTCGATTTCATTATGATAAATAATGTATACTACTGCGGGGTTCGAGATCTCCAAACTCGTCGAAAATATATCGGATTCGATCAAAAGTAAGTGAATCATTAGGGGAAAAGTTTAATAACTTTGCATGAACAGGCGGAATTTTTTAAGAGTGTTGGCAAAAGTTACTCTAAAAAGGGTCTCATCTGGAGTTTGAAAGTTTGAAGATGCTATAAGAATTGCAGATCAGATGGTCATGATAGTCAATTGAAAATAGAACCTTAATAAGGTGAGATAAAAGAAATTTGTCATTAAGGATTCTGAAGAATTGACGAATTGAAAATTAAAAGGATCGAAATAATTTAAAATAATTCCAAAAGATTTTAAGGCATATCAATATATTCAGAAAAAGTTTCCGAAAGAGTTTCTGAAAGAGTTTCTGAAAGAGTTTGTAAAAAATTAGATTATGAATATCTTTATGAAATTAATCCATGATAAGAAACATCTTCACTAGATCGAGCGATCATTAATTATAATTATAGGATATTCGAACGTATCTCAATGAATGAGCAGATCAAAGGTAAAGGAACTAATCCGATTGTCTGAGAGTTCGAATGTCACATTCAATAATATGCGAATAATCCGAGAACTTGGCTCATTCATGTACATATATAGATGACATCTGGTATATCTGGCTAACACATTCCAGTTCCGGTTTCCTCAGTGGCATGTAATATAATACATTTCATGCAACAAAGAATAGGATTTTAACATAATAAATCGACAGGGTCAGTATTAAATGTCCTTAATTTGTCAACAAATTTTATATAAGCAATCAATTAATTATTTATATACAATTTAATAAAAAAAGTCATTTGTTAATATGTAAAGATTAAGGAATAATTTTTAAATAAAAATTTTTCACATATGTATAGGAATAAATTTAGCTGATCTGCTTGAAGTGAGTTGCAGAAATGTCACTTAACATTAACGCAGACATTTTTTACCGCCTACGCTCTGATGACAGCTGTCATACTTGTCAAAATATTTAACTGATCCATTTAAAATCTAAACCGTTCAAGGAGGTGCAGACGGAGTAATATTATCATCTTGTTAACAAGCCAATCTCAGTCCAAATGACACGACGTGAAAATATTCTCAAGGTACAAAACTAGCACTTTTTGGGGATCTTCGCAGTCACTTAGGTGCTTTGCCCAGCTTGTCACGTGCTTCCTGGCGACAGCTAGTCATTATTTATATTGTAAGTACCATTTAGAGGCGTTCTTGAAGTAGATTAACGAGAAACCGACTTCGCTGGATTAAGAAAAATTACTCTTTTCGCCAAAATAAGATTCTTGGCTTAAAATATATAAGTTAATTAATCTTTGATCTTTCGCTTACAGCCTTACACTATTACGTATATATTATTATTACGTATATATTATATATTATTTATTAATAATAGTACTTTTTCCCATACATTATTATTTTGAAAAAAAAAGAAAAAGAATCTTTTTTTACTCATTAAAAAGAAACACGGATTCAATTTCAAAATTCTTGAGGACAACTACGCCTTACGTCATTTATTGTGCAATTCTTCCTTCCCCGTTACTCACCCAAGAATGTATCCCTGAGCCTGACATCAGAAAAGAAGCCAGAAATAATTTCTCGACATCTCTTACATTGAGAAACAGTATTGTTGCCTTCGACAAATAACAGTTTTTCGCTCAACAAAAACATTTTTTTCTGATTTGACGTATAAAGTAAAATTTGAAGTATCATTCTGATCTCGTATCAAAATATTCTATGTGAGTCATTCCATTTCAAATTTACAACAAATTTTTTTTTTTAAACTGAAAATACATTGAAAATCGAGGAATTTTAAGGGAATTTTATGGAATTTTTAAATATTTCATGGGAGATAATGGAGTTTTAAATGTAATCGTAGAATTTTAAAGAATTTTAAGAAGTTTTTGGGAATTTTTAGAATTTTTCCCGAATTTGATCAGATGTCAATCAGACTTCAAGGTACTTTTATGACTTTTGAAATATGTATTTTGTGGCATTTAAATAAGAAATTTAAAACTTTATAGGGAATTTTATTGAGGAATTTCAAAAGCATTTTATGATTTTTAAAATATTTTGTAGAATTTACAGAGATTTCGAAAGTTTTCGTCAAATTTTAAGTGTTTACAAAAAATATTTCTAATTTATAAAAGATTTTGTAATATTTTTAAGGATTTCATAGAATTTCATGAAATTTTTTATGATTTTAAGAGATATTAAGATTTGAGTAAGTTCGAAAGGTTTCTAGAAATTTTTAGAGATTTTCACTGATATCTTAATATGAATTTCAAGAGATTGATGATTTTGAAGATTTTTATGTGCATTTTTAACGATTTTTAAGTGACTTTAAAAGCCTTGTAAGAGTTTTCGAAGGTTCTGAGTCATTTCAAATATTATCCTGAAATTTTAAGGAATTTTATGAAATTTCTAATAATTTAAGTGATTTCGAGAGAATTTTCTGATATTTAAATGATTTTGTGAGAATTTTAAAGGATTTCATGGAATTTAATAAGATTTCTATGTAATATTTTTAAGGGATAAAAAAGATATAAAGAGATGTTAAATGTTACCGTAAAATTTCAAGAATTTTTCTCGGAATTTTAAGAGATTTTAAAGTTTGTCATGGAGTTTCAAAAGGTTTTTAAGAATTTTTAGAGATTTTCATGAATTTTAACGTGGATTTCAGAAGATCTATGATTTTGAAAATTTTTCTGGAATTTTTAAAGATCTCATGAAATTTGAAAATATTTTCACAAAATTTAACATAGATTTTAACTATTTTAACAGATTGGAAAAATAAAATATAATAAATTATATAATATTGAAAAAAAGAGTTAAATGCGCGCGAGTTGTTCTTGTAATACAAATTAAGACTTGTTTTTCTGATCACCTTTTCATCCCCTACATTCCCTCGTTTTTCGTAAATAAAATATCATTAAGAATAAAAAGTTTGCCTAAAACTGAAGAAAAATGACCAGCCACTCTTGTTTTTCCGGTTTCTCGGTCTAGCGGACACCCTATAGAATTCTTTCACCCAAAATCTATTACCTTCAGAAAAATTGTTTCTATATACTTTATATGGGAACGAAGGACTAAAGGAGCGGCGATAAATTCTGAAGAGATTCTCTTGCACGTGCGTATGGGGCAAAAAGGGAAAATAAAATCCTGAAGGAGTTTTGGCGTTTCCCAGAAATGGCCCAGTTTGGTGGCGATTAGCACCCCATAAATTTCCTCAACTACGTGAACGCGTAACGCAATCTGCACTTGTGTTATATTGAGGCCAGCGAACCGTTGATTCGCATTAAGGAGACCAGAATTTATCAAAGTTCGCTTGGTGTCTCATTTTTTTCGGATTTTCTTAGCAAACATATGTCCACCACGTGGTAATGGTGTATGAGATGCGTTTCCGCCTATTAGAAGAATGCGGTAAGCAAGAAGCGAGGGGTGCATAGTAATTGCTGAAAGGAAAAAAAGAGGGAGGACTGAAAACAAAGTAAAAAGAAGTCCCTTGAGTGGGGAAATATTCCACTAGAATAACCAACAAAAAAAAAAAAAAAAAAAAAAAAAAAAAAAAAAAAAAAAAAAAAAAAAAAAAAAAAAAAAAAGAAAAATGAAAAAACAGATGAAAAGACAAAACAGAACATGAAAACAAGATACGCAAATATAAAAGAGACTTGATGCTCCCTTGTAGGAGTTTCAAGAACAAGAAGTTAATTAGAATACCTTTTTCTGGCATATGTCTAAAGCAGGTTGTGAATGCTAAGGTAATTAAGAAATGAAGCAGGTGATTAGGAACAATAGGGGTATACAAATTTACCTTGTTTAAAGAATTGTTATGTTCATTTAATTCTAGACAGTACTTTCTTTTATAACGAAATCGTTAGATTTCATTAATTACACAATTATTACAATTTTAAACACTTGAATTCAGAAGAATTTTTATCTGAAAATTCAGGAAAAAATTGGTAATAGAGTGTTGTAACTTGGAACACTTTGTGAAGATGAATGAATGCACCTGAGCTGATCGTGGACCAGTCATGAGCAGGGCACGATTCGTTTTCATTGATAAAATCAGAGATCTCGATATCTATATCGCTTTAGGAAAGCCGATGAAACGGGGAAAAAAGATGAAAAGAAACGGGATCTCTTTCCGAGATGCCGTATTTCACATTAAAAGTCGATGTCGATGGTTAGCGCCTTATAGCTTCAAGATGAAGAAAAGGACTACAAGGAACTTTGCGGTATATGCAGAGGTAATTTTTGAGGCGTAACAAAGAGTTTATGAAAACAGAGTTGACTTTATTCCACCTTGACACGTAGTATTTTTCAGTATTTTACCTGCTAAGTAGTGCTCAGTGACTCCCTTTTATGACAGGGGTCCTTTGAATGTGCAGCCTACAAGCACAATAAGTACACCGCGCCTTGGGGGAGGCGCGCAATGAGTATATATAGCGCATTCTTGCGATACGGAATGACGCGAGAGGAATTATTAATACAAAGAAAAAGGCATTGTTAAAACTAGAGTAACAATCAGCTTTGTACGACGTGAAGGTAATTCCGCCTTCTGCTAAGGCAACTCTTGAGAATAAAGCTCGCTAAACTAGGATGCAAAAGAAGTGTAAGTTTCGCATCTTTCCTTTGTTCATCTTTCAGAAAATTAACTCAAGGAAGATGTACTAATTAACCCAGCAATTTTCAGCTAATTTTTAATTAATTCTCTCATCGGTTTTTCGTATTAAACGTGTGTTGGGAAAAAGGGGTTTTAATTATCGCTTATTTTTCTTCTCCTGAAAACTTCCTTGAAGGAAATTCAGTTAGGATAGACGATTATTATAAATAATTGTGTGAATAAGTATCGTTTCATGAATAAGTTAAGTCTTTTTATTAATAAGTTAAGTATTTTCATCTCTTGAGAGCTTAATAAAAAAGTAAATTTTTCATTCCTCTCATTATTTCTATAAAAAAAATCATGTTGAATAATTATAGATGGTATTAATTCTTAAATTGAAATAAAATTTTCTGTAGACAATTTTATGAACAAATATTTCTTTTAAAGGATGTTTTTAAGTGTTTCACACTTCTCGGTTTAATAAAAATATAAATACTCGATCCCTGTTCCTCGGGGATTCACTCGCTTTAAAACAAGCTCTTTTCGATCAACGCAAGTGCATATTTGTTTCTTTATGAACGAGAACCAGAGACAGATTCTATTTCCGGATGACTCGTGCCGACCTCTCTGGCAGAACTCAATTTTTTTCAGAAGAGTTGAAAAAAACAACTGATATTGATTTTCAATTGAGTGGTGGGAAATATACAAACTTCAGAATTTGATGCTCCAACCGCACTTTTAAAATCGTCCATTAAAGCTAGCACCTACAATCAAATTTATGTATTTTCAATTTTTCATAATTTATGGCTTTTTTTGATCAATAACAATTTTTAGGTTCATTTACATTTTTCAAAAAATATATTTTGCAAAAAGTTGAAAAAGGTAATTTTTCAGCAAAATTATATGTATCGGTATGGCATCAAGGGGGTAATTTTTATCATGAAGGGATGAAGCCAACAAATCAGAGTTGGTATTGTTCAGAAACCAAAAAGTCAGAAACCTTTTAATCTTTGGAAACAATTGCATAAGATTATTTTTTATTAAAAAGTATTATTTGCATGACAAAGGTGGGTAGTTTTTTGCATCAAGGGATGAAGGCCAAAAGTGAATTTCTCAGTAAAACTGAGAAATATAGTGTTGTTTATTTTTAAAAATATTAAACTTTTTTTGTAAGGGTTGATTTTTGATAATTAAGGGTTGTTTTTCGATAAGTAAGGGTTTTTTTTTTGGTAAGTAAGGATTGTTTTTAAATAACTTTCGTTTAGGGGATTTAAGAGTCTAAAAAGGGATCGAAATTATTGTGTACTTCAATTTTTGAAAAATTGCATTTCTGTAATTGGAGTTGATTTTGAAACTTAAGGCTTGTTTTTGGAATTTTAATTTTTGCGGAAATGAGGAGCCTAAAAAAATCCCCAAAATACTGCATTCTTCAATGTTTGAAAAATTGAACTTCTGTAATTAGGGTTTATTTTAAAACTTAAGGGTTGTTTTTAGAAAATTTTTATTTTCGAAATTAAAGAGCCTAAAAAAAGCCCAAAATTATGGTGCAATTCATTTATTTTTATTTTGCGATTTTAGATGTCTCCACTGCAAAAGCGATTTTTTGAAAAATGGAAAGGAGCCGAAACATTCTTATTGGTGCCCAAAAAAAGTTGCAAAAAAGCCAAAAATTATGAGATATTGCGAAAATACATAAATTTGATTATGAGTGTGACGATAGTGACTTAATAAATAATAATTGAATCCAATTCAATAAAATTGCCTCGAAAAAGATGAACAAATGGAAAATAGATGAAAAAAGGTAAATAGATGAAGACCTGCGATGACTACAATGTAGAGGGCAGAGTTAATTTGAAACACTTTAAAACTGAGAGTCATCCCACTTCCAAAGCTTTGTAAAATATAAACCTTACTCATCATATCTTATTTTTTTCGGTGATGAGTTTTACACTAATGATAAATTGGTCGGACGGAAATGTTTGGGATACGTTAATTAAGAAGTTGTGTCCGTTGATCGGAGTTCGTCAGCAGGGAGTCGTTCGGGGAGTTTGGGACTCGTGCAAACGCGTACGCACAGATGCACATGCATCCGTGCTAACGCGCATACTGACATTCACAAATTAACTCAGCCTGACTCGTCTTAATTTAAGACAAACTCGCACGACTTAAAGTTTCTGAACACGTGTGTGAAAGAGACAGAGGAGACGCCTGTCGTCGCTGTCGACGGCAGATGAGGTTCAAGGTATTCGCTCTTCGCAAGGAAGAAGGAACCAAGCAAGAGAGCTTCTTTCTTATTGATCTTTTCACTCAGAAATTCCCAAACGCCTCTCAGATCAAGGGAGGAGCTAAACACCCCTACAGGCCGTTCTTGAGTTGTTTAATTACTTTTTGTTTCGCGTGCTCCGTCATTTATATCTCTCTCGTTACTCTCCGAGTTATTCGCAAGGAAATTCCTTTTTCATCTCTTTTTTTCATTTTTAGGCTCAAGGAAATCCAACTCTTTCTAACAATAAGAGACGAGGAAAAAATTTTCACAAAAATGAAGCTATAGAGCTCTAAAAAAAAATATTAAGAGTAATTTTTGCTGATTTTTCTGAAATGAAAAGAGTTCTGACCCGTAAGAACCAATTTCGATTGTTTCAATCAAGATTCGATATTTCAAGACTGAAAGGCTTTTAAAATTTAAATTTTTTGTGGATATAAAATATTATGATTGCTTCAGTAACCCTTTAGAGATTAAATTTTACGTCCTAATCCTGCAATAAATTACGTCAAGTATTGCGTTTTAAATCCTGGAAAATTTAACAACAGTGATTAAAAAAGGTTTATTCTTAATATAAGTCACAGCTTTGTCGGAAATATTGATGGTAAAATTTTATCTACCATCTTCCCTTTACCAATTAATATTCAAAATCATTTATAAATTTAATTTTCTGAAAGTTTGTTCAAAGGGAGGCTCAATATTTCATCCAATAAAGAGAATATTTTATGACATACCCAAACTATCTCTCGAGCACTCCCTCTCAGTAACCTAATTGATTAATTTACAGCTGCATATTTTCCTTCAATTAATTATTCTTATCTGAATATCGTTAACGTCTTTTAAATAAAGGGGCGTTACTCAGAATTCCAAACACTCAGCGTCATACTCGAAGTTTTTTTAATTAACTTCTGTTTGTTTATTATCTGAAGGTTCCTCCACCATCACTCTCACTTTTTAGTCTTTTTTTTCCCTCTTCTCTTTTTGTGCCTCTTTTTCTGCCTGAAAGAGACGTTTCCATACTCGCCGGCCTTTTAGTCTGGAAAATTGTCTACATATGTACGAAAACTAAACTACTAAAAGTTGAGTCGTCGTCAACTATTCGTTTTATTTCCAGGAAATCTTGAAACCGCAGACCGCAGGAAGAGGCGCCTGAAAATTGGAGGAAAAGGAAGCAGTTCATTTTTAAGGAAGCAACCTCGCGCTAAAGGTTAACGTCCAAATGGAAGCATCTGTGATGCCTGAGCAGAACAAGAGAAAAACACTTTTTCAATGTTACTTTTTTGTTTTGGCTTTTAGTAACCAAATCAAAGGATACGTGAATCCGCAGAAAAATATGACGTCGTTTATATTTATTAGGATGACAGTGATACGCCATTTATTTACTTTTTTTTCGAAACGCCTTTATGTGTTCCTTTCTATGAAAAAAAAAAATGTTGTCAAATATCACAATTTGCCAATTTCAGACAATATATGTTATTCCTCTTAAAAGCAGAAGCTCTATATCTATAACCGTGTTCATTTTTCTTAAACAGGCCCATTTTATTCCGTAACATTCCTTAACAAAGCTCTGAGCAACGCCTACCAGTTGAATTCAGATTTTAACCACGCCCTCCTCAGTAGAAATTGCCCCAATTGATCCCATTCCAAGTAGAGTGACATTAGGGAAACTATTTGCTTAAAATTCTAGACTGAGGCTATTAAAAGACCCCATTATGGTTGCTCTACCCACACTTGGGGTTTGCTAGATAGTTCCCTAATTTAGACAGTAACGAGGGCTAATCAGGTCCTAATTAAACCCGTGAAAATTCTGAATACAGTAACTTTGAAAATCATTTTGAAAAATCAAGTCTGACGTAAATAATTTGAAATTTGAAACTAGTTTGATCCCAAAGGATAAAACTAGTACAATTTGGGCCCTAGTTCAATTTCTCTCCGGCTAGGCCACGCCCGCTATTTAGCCACGCCCACCATTTAACTACGCCCGCTAATTAGTCACTCCCACTATTTAGCCGCGCCCACTATTTACCCACACCCCTTGACCAATCTCTTGGCCACAAATAAAATTTGTGAAACAATTGTAAAACAAATTGAAACACAGCAATTGAAACGATTTAACGTGGATCCATTGCAGAGGAGTTTATGATCGTTCTGTAATTGTGAATTGTTTTCCTAAACATTTCAATTACATCTCTTTTTTCCTGATAAATAGAATGGTAAGGGTAGAAAATTAGCAATCGTGTTTTGGAGTGTATTTACGAGCAATTCCGTTACGCGTGGCTGAGTGAAAGCTGGAATTACGTTTTGCTCACGCGCTTCGTGGCCTAATCGATTAATGGTTGTCTAGCGGGCAGGGGTCGTAGAACAGAACGACCAAAACACTCGTTTCGGCATCTGGGAAGGGCGTAAGTCGCCGAGCACATGATTTCAAAGTGCAATATTTCAAGAAGGGTTTGCGGCCATGTTTCTCGATGACAGCGGTGTAATTTACGAGGGACGATATTAGCACTCGCGCCGAGTTTAAACTCTTGCTGCGGCCCTCTTTCTTCCTCGTCGCATCGCGAATATAGTTATCCGCCTGTCAATAGAAGAACTATGCGCCACCAAATCGGCCTTTTAACTTCACCAAAAGCTTACCGAAAGAGAAACTGACGTCAAACTAAAGTTAGAGAGTGCCAAAGTTCTCACTTTATGTGCCATCCATTGTCAAATATCTATTTTTTTATCTTCTTTTGTTACAGAGTGGCTTGATTTCCTTATTGTCTGTTGAAAAACAAATAACAAAACTAGGCTAATTAAAACTTTAGGGAGTCTAGTCAGTCATCGGTCAAAGTGAGTGAAAACAGGATATGATCATCTGCTGATCTAGACTGTCTAGAAGGTCAGATTAACGCTTTAATTTTTAATTCTTCAAGTGACTTGAAGTTGAAAGATGAAATCTATCTATTAAAATTATTAGAAATCTCAATAAATTACATCAAAATCCTTAAAATTCTATAAAATCTTCTAAAAATCAGAAAATTCCCTTAAAATAATTATAGAAATCTCATAAAATTTTACAAAATTCTTTAAGATTTTATATAATAAAATATTTTTGAAATTATTAATATCTCTTGACTTCTCTTAAAATTCCTGTACAACATTTAAAATTCCTTAAAGTCGCTTAAAATTCTCTGAAACCCTTTGTTTGAAATCTCTTAAAAATCTTCGAAACTTCATAAGATTTAAGATCCTTTAAATTCTCCTTAAAACAGTGAAAAAAATTTTCAAATTACTTAAGATTTCATTAAAATCTTCAAAATCCAAGTTAAAATTAGCAAAAATCTCTAAAAATTCATTTAAAAAAACTCTTGGAATTTCTTAATATTTAGAATCTCTTACATAAAATCCTTAGAAATCTTATCAAATTTCATGAAATCGTTAAAAATTCTATAAAATCTTTTAATAATTAGAACAATCACAAAATTCCTTAAAATTTTACTACAACCTTCGAAATCGTTTTAATTTTTGCTTATTTTTGTAAATTCCATATGTATAGAAATTCTTTTGAAATCCCTCAAGAAAAATAACCTTAAAATCTTTTATTAAAACACCCAGAAACCTTTTCAAAACACTTAAAGTCACTTTAAAAAACATTTAAAATTCGTTAGCTATAAAAATTCTCTTGAAATGTCATGAATACCGTTAAAATTCCGCGAAATATCCTAACATACCTTAAAATTCTAGGAAATCTTTTTAAAATCTTACAAATCCTTAGAACTTCGTAAAAATTACATAAAAATGGTCAAAATCCATTTAAATTCCTATAGAAACCTCTTGAAATACCTCTCTAAAAAAAGTGATGTAACAAAATCCTCCAAAAATTTCAAATACATTATTGTTTCAAAACTACTCTATAAATTTGAATCAGCAAAATTTCATTAATTTTTTAACGACTTGAAGTTGTAAGAAATGAAATAAATAATCGTGTGCATAGCGTCTGCTAGTTACTTAAAAAAAATTGAAAGAATGCATAGCATTTTTAAGATTACGAGTATTCAATGCTATATATAAAGATACTTTATCCACCTTTTCCCTATAAAAGATACTAAACAAGATTACCGATAATGTTGTATATTAGCACTTTTACCCAACCAGACGAAATTCTCTTACAGTAGGGAGATCGAATCACGAAACAACCTTTCGCTTCCCCTTCGACGGTCGTTCAGAACCTACCCCGGAGGACCCTTTTTTGGTCGTGTAGGGGTAACAGATAGCCGGAGAACGCGACACGAAGTTTATTGATTCGGAGACAGACGGCAGAGATATTGGAAGGCTGTACGAATTCGCGATCAATTTACATAACCTAACTCAATTCGATTTCAATCTTCCGCTCGATACGTACGCCGAATACATATCGATCTACGTGTAAGGAATGTGCGGAAATGCGAGCACTATTACACAAAGCTTGACAATTTTTCGCGGAAATAGAATGACCGAATGCAAGCAGAACATCACGATAAATAAACACTGGTATAATTGGTTTCAGCGAGTGTGCATCATTCGTAATAAATGGACGACCCCTTCAGATTGAGAGAGTAAATTCCTTCGTTTTTTACCCCTGCAGTTTTTAATCGTATCAATTATTTCGTTGAAGTCAATATTCAATTTCAGTTTCCTTTTAAAAATACTGTTCCGGAGAGAAAAACGATAGTGACTTGGATATGGTAACAATCAACTTATTTTTGAAATAGTAACTTTGATTAAGAAAATAACTGAATTAGTGAAACCTAGTATTTTTTATATAGTAATTTTTGCTTTGATGCGGAGGGAAGATTATAAATCATATTTGACCCAAGTATATTTTTCTGCAAGGATAATAACTGCTCTACGTGCACGACATTTCTGTCAAGCCTGCTAGGCAAATCAATATAACCGTTCCTGACGTTGTCATGTCGAAAACAAAATTGCTCTACTTTGATTTTACCCATATTTGCATACTTATAAAATTAGAATACCTGCAGTTTAATTCCAAGCATGATTATATATCAGTTCATTTAAATTTAAATAGAAATAATGTATGTGAACAATGACATTTGAATATTCAAGATCAATTAATACTCTTCCGCTTCAAATTAAAATTGAATCCCTATCAACTATCATACATGGTGAATTTGCATTAAATTTGAATTGCTCTGTCCAAGTTTTGACTAAAGCTCATACTGTCTTAGTCGTAAAGGTTCTAAGGGCACAATCTTCCTCTAAAATGTAAGCGGAGCTTAAACCTTTGTTTATTGGTTATCGACCTCACCGTTATTGGTGGTAATTAAATTAATACCCATCGTAAATTGTTTAACGACTAAGTTGCAAGAAATCAGTGTTTCATATCATCGAAATATATGCTCGACAATATACTCTATATATATATATATATATATATATATATGTTCTATAAAAGTAAATGAAAAAATGTTATATGGATGAAAAAGTATATAAAACTATGCAATGTCTTTCTGTTTCATATGTAACAGAAAACATAAAACAGTAAAAGTCATGCATTTTAAAACTATTACAAGAAACTTGGAAGTTATTGGCTGCCACCTTTTGTAAGACGATTGAGTTTCAAATTTCAACATAAACTTCAGTAGCTCTGCGAACGACATGTTCGACACTTTGAAGTTTCTTAAAGAAATGTTTCTGTTCACTGGAAAATAAGTTTCGCTACCATATCGGTTAAATATAGATTGGACATCTGATCAGTTGGGAAAAGCTATTTCTTTGAGCATCTCAATCAATCATTTGGTTGACATAGTCTAAGTTCGAAGAGACATGTTCAAGAGACTGAAATTCTTAATCAATAAAATTGTTAGAAAAGTAACTTATATATATATATTTTCTCACCCTCACCAAATTTTATCAAACTTCGCTCTTATCGACACCTTCAAACTCATTCCTTAATCAAAACATTCTGATGGCAATTTGTCTCTATAAGATAAGCTATTCACGCAAAAAGAATTATTCTTTTCTCCTTTACCATATAAGAATATCAATAAATCTCAAGAGATATATTTGACAAAATTTGATGTATGTACTTGTTTTTTTGTCAATACCCTTTTAGGAATAGTGAAAAACTTTTTTTTTATCCCTTTTCACCTTAGCGAAGGTCCCAAGGACTGAATGTAACTTCCAGAAATTAAGTTGCACTACCGTGGAAATATATTCTGAATAGAGTGTGTCGCACTGAATGTAACTTATGAAATATGTACATTTTCATGAGTTATATCACGTAAATTCCAAGGTTAAAAGAAAATCGCAAACATATATATATATATGAGAAGAGGAAAACTTCACAGTAAACACAAATATCGAAAGTCATTTTGACACGAAAAGTACAAAAATTCTTAGGGTATTCAAGAAACAAAATAATTAGAATTCGTTATAAAATATTTCTAAAAATGTTTCTAATTTTTACTCTAGGAAAATATCGAAATACTGTGAAGAATCCATAACTTTTTTCCGCATTAAACCTCCTCGATCTATTGAATTTCTTTTAAAATTCCTGAACATTATATTACAACATTTAAAATTCCTTAAAGCCCCTTAAAATTCTCAGAAACTCTTTGAAATCTCTTAAAATTCTTCGAAACTTCATAAGATTTAAAATCCCTTAAATTCTCTTTAAAACAGTCGAAAAACTTTTCAAATAACTTAAGATTTCATGAAAATCTTCAAAATCCATGTTAAAATTAACAAAAATCTCTAAAAATTCATTAAAAAAACTCTTTTAATTTCTTAATATTTAGAATCTCTTAAAATCTTTAGAAATCTTATCAAATTTCATGAAATCCTTAAAAATTCTACAAAATCTTTTAATGATTATTATACAATCTCATAAAATCTCTTCAAATTTTACTATAACCTTCGAAATCGTTTTAATTTTTGATCATTTTTTTAAATCCCATATCTATAGAAATTCTTTTGAAATCCCTCAATAAAATTACCTTAAAATTCCCGAGGAAACTGCTTAAAATTCTTCACTAACATTTAAAGTCTCTTTTTACTTCACAGTAAACACAAATATCGGAAGTCATTTTGACACGAAAAGTATAAAACTTCTAAGGATATTATTATATTATCCACTAAATATATCATAAAGAGGTTACAAGATATTTTCGAATTTCAAAACTTGATTTTCTACACGTAATTATCTTCAACGAAGGAAATATTAAAAAATAATTAGAATTCGTTATAAAATATTTCTAAAAATTTTTCTAATTTTTACTCTAGGAAAATACCGAAATACTGTGAAGAATGTGTAACTTTTTTCTGCGTTAAACCTCCCTCGAGCCACGAGGAATATTTATATAGAGTTTCAGACTAGCCGTACAAAAGGAGGAAAATAAAGGTAAAATATACCATATTTACTCAATATAAATTACAAGAAAAGCGTCAAATGCAGCATTCGCATGCATGAAATGTTGCTGACAAAGCACGAGGATTATAGGTTTGCAAAAAGCAGGTTTGCCTGAAGCAAGATTTTAAACAAACGGTGCTATGTTTAGAATCTGAAGTGAAAACTAGTTCAGCACGCAATCTATGCCACAGACAAGTTACCAAACGAGAGAATATCGCGTCAGTTCGGTTCAAAGAACTATTTCAGAGAGTAGTCGTGAGTTTATCATCCAGCCATTGCAAGTACCGAGACATTAATTTTTATAGTACCACCTCTTCCGGGCATACGTGTCGTTACGCTCGTAAAGCGTCCGTCGAAGTGAACTGGTTAACGAAAATAAATGGAAAACATAAAGTTTTCACCACGCGGTTTGACCGCGCTGTAAATTCTTGTCGAACGTACGGGGAAAACTTCCCCTTTGACCGTTTAACTATTTAAGGGCGCGAGAGCTCAAGAAGAGACATTCGACCGAGTTATGTACTCTAGCTGCCCTCGGGAAAAGAAGAAGGCAGTTTAAGTTTCTTCTTCCTCATTTTTTTTTACTCTTACTTTACTTCTTTTTACTTTCCTTGCAGACCCTTTTTTCACTCTAGTATCTTGTACTTACAATTAGCAAGTCGTCTCCTCTTAATTCCTTTAATTCGCTATCGTGCAAAGGAATCAATTAGCTACAAGTAGCTAGCACTAAAACTAGGCGAGTTCGATAAACAGACTTTGTAACTATCTTTCAGTCAATTTTCTTCTATTGCATCAAGTCATCAATCGAATTAAAGATCTACGAAGGTTCATTACGACATTAAATTGAATCCATAAAAGGAACATAAGAGCTTCCTATAATATAAGTAGGAACTTAACGATAGCTCCAGATGGAAAAATGACCTACCCAAAACAATAAAACCTGTTATATTCAAAGTAACATTTAGTTTCCTTCATAAAGCGGCGGTTCATGAAATAAAAAGTTCTTATAAAAGCCTGCTTTTACCGCAGATTTTTAAGCCAAGATTCTGCATGAATTATGCATGAATGTAATTCAGATTCAAGATATTTAACACTTTAAGACTTATGAGTCTGATGTGTAAAATTATCAAGAACTAAAATCCAATTTAATCCACATTCTCGCAGTGTCAGAAGTTGTTTTGCAGAGTTTCATTTTCGCCGAGTGACAAGAGCAAGAGTTACTTACGAGATTACGAATATGTATTATTCACGGATGAATACAAAATCAGTTGCCAACAAAGTAGTACGTACCTGCAACAAAGGAGAGAGTGAGAGTCTTTGAGAAGATCGTTTACGTGAGGTAATAAAGAATAAAGTAAATATGCAAGTAGTTTCGTAAGTACACTGGTAGTGCATTCGGTCAATTGGCCGATTACGTAAATAGCAGTCATATTTCTATCTTGCATTCACCTTAGCTTACCCTTAGAGAAATCGACGACCTGCTAGAAAATTTCCTTGCTCTCGTTCGTCACATTCTGTACTATCGACCGCTAAAGGGTGGCAGGCATGCTCTAACTTGCCCTTATGCTGCCACCCTCTATTTCCTTCTCTCTCATTTTCCACCCATCCCCTAACTTACATATATATATATATATATATATACATATATCTCTTCCTAGCCGTCATCCTTCCTCTCGCCACGTAGACGCGTATTACGTGTCTTCCTCCCCTTTCCCCTTAATGTTGAATGTTCTATAGTAGTGATATATAGTGATATAGTCTACCACCTACATCCATAGTCCTATATACTTTTCTTTAACGATGTAAGAATAACCCCCCCCCCCCCCCCCAATTTAAATGGCGAGAATAAGGCAAATCTCATCTGTCACTGAGTCAGAGTTCGAAGGTCCCCCTACCGTTTATTTAAATTAAATTTTCTTTAATGCTAATCTGGAAGGAAGGGGATATTGACATCGAAAGAAAAATTCCCCTTAGGTGACTTATTTATTGTTTAGGGTTCATTCCTCATTTGCCTTCATTTTTTTTTCAAATGCGGTCAATTTTTACAAGAGAGATATTTTACTGGCGAATATAGTGTTTGAATAATAATTCACTTCAATAATAATTGATTGATCGATATTTAAAAAAAAAATACAATTAAAAAAATCACGTCGAAGGAAGATGCATTACTTTGTTTTCAAGTTTAAATTAATGAATGGCTAATAGAAGATTGTGGACTAATTTTTTGTCTTATTTTGATACTAAAGACGACCAACTTTATCTCAGGTGAGTAATAACTTTGACCGTTTCATAGAACGACCGCTCGTAGAGCCTAACAAGCTTTTTTCATTAGCTAGCCTAGCATGGTAACTTTCCTGATATTTTATTAAATTTCATCTCGCTTCATTTCCGTAACCCCTTTAATATATTGAATTATTTCCGGCAATTGTACTAAAAAATGTGAGTGACTAAAAATTAAGTGAATTTTGTAATAGTTTAAAGCTTTTTGAATATATCTTTTGAATTTTTTGAAATCTCTTAAATCCCTCTAAAATACCCAGACACTTTTTGAAATTCTTTAAAATTTTACGATAACATTTAAAAACACTTTGAATCTTTTAAAATCCATTAAACGTATTAAAAATCGCGTCAGCTTCTATAAAATCTTTAAAAATTCCAATTCTCATAAGTTATTAAAATCTATTAATTTTCCTAAAGTTCTTGGAAATTCCATGACATTTAAAATCCCTTAAAATTCTCAGAAAGAATGAAATTTCGAAATTCCTCGAAATTCCATGACAAGACTTCAAATTCTTTAAAATCCCACAATCCTTTCTAAATCTCTTAAAATTTCACGAAAAATCTTTGAAATCTTTTAAAGTTTGCGAAAATCTCTTAAAATTCCCAGAAACTTTTTGAAATTCTTTAAAATTCTATGATAATAATTAAATTACCTTTTTATCTTTTAAAATAGATTGAAATTATTTTAAATCTCATGAAATTCCCTGAAATCCTTTACAAATCTACAAAATCAGATTTGATTCTAAAATCTTTCAAGAATCAAAAAAGCCTCTTGAAATACCTTAAAATTTTTCCAGAACCTTCAAAATGCTTTTAAATTCTACGAAATCTTTTAAAAATCATAAAAATCTTTAGAAATTCCTCAATAAAATTCCCTCAGAAACTGTAAGATCCTTCAAAATTCATAAAATATTTTTCATATTTAAAGTTTATCAAAAGTTCTTGAAATCCTCTAAAATTCCTCGACAATCTTCAAAATAATAAATCTCTTGAAATTCAGGTGAAAAATTTCTAAAAATCTCTAAGAATTCTTAAAAACCTCTTGAAATTCCTTAAAATCATTAAAAATTTCGTCAAATTCCATGAAATCTTTTAAAAATCAGAACAATCTGTTGAAATTCCGTAAAATTATTAAAAATCTTATGAATATCCATAAAATTTGTTAAAAATCATTAAAAATCTCTTGAGTTCTCTTTAAATTTTTCAAAGTTTCATGAAAACATTTTAAATCTCTGAAAATCCCTAGAGTTCTTAAACATCTTTTATAATTGTATTAATTCCTTTAAAATTCCGCGAAATTTTCGGAAATGCCTTAAAATATTACGAAATCTTTTAAAAATCCTTTTAAAATTCCGCTCTAAAAAGTTGATACAATAAAATTTCTTTAAAATCCCGTATACACATTGTTTTTAGAAACCTATACTCGCTAAATTTGAATCAGCGTTATTCGACTAGTTTTTCCCAGTTTCCCGGTCCGCTCGTGGTTATTATACGTATTAGTTATTATAATTATTAATCACAGTACATTTAATTTTATTTCAAGAAATGTTTCATTCTCAGTACTAAGAATAACTAAATTTTTATAGCTAGAAATAATTTAGACGTGAAAGGGTTATGAACGGGAAGTGTCTGATAAAAAAAGCGTCTCTTAGTCTGCTTAAAATCCTACTAATTGATAGCACTCATCGCGACCCTTGACGGTCTCTTTTATCAGTAAGCCGTCTCTCGAGAGGCATGTCTTGAGTATTATTTGCTTTCCTTTCTCTTTGAAAGTTTAGCGACTCAGATGGTATCAACATCCACCTTCTTAGAGTTTCGAGTATTGAATTTCAGTAGTGAGGGGAGAGAAAATAATCCCACAAGAAAAAACACAGTCGACCTCAAAAAATACAATTCCTCGGCGTTAAGAAAAATACATTCGTCTTTAATGATGACAGTCCAATCACTTAAAAGTTTAAGAGTTCAGATCGAGGTTCAGACTAGATTCTTCTTTAGAGTTTCGATTCTTTAGCGAGTCTAGAGTCTTTCAGACATTTAGACCCTTGGCCCTAAATAAGCGGAAGTTTCCGTGTGCGATCGTATTTCACAGCTAAAGTTAAAACGTCGTTTTGTGCGTGTTGGTAGGTGAATGTGCGCACTTGCAGGGCAACCGAGGGGCAACACACATGTTGTACTTGGATGACTAGGGCAGGACTGCACTTAAAAGTAAATGGTGCCCTTTGCCGCCAACAATGCCAATGGGGTCTCCGCCTTTCTTCATCTTTCATTCTTCTTTCCCCTCAAGTGAAGCAGCGGGACAAGAACAAAAAGAACGCGAGGAAGAACCCCAGCCCCTTTGCTCTCGCGATGTCGTTTGCTTTTTATCAGTCAGTATAACCCATAAGTCTATACCTATAGTCCTACACATTTCTCTAACGGCGCATCGTAGAAATCGTAATGTACGAGCCTTTTTTCGGAAGTTCGCTCAACAAACATTCCCACATTGAACCTCAGCCCCCCCAATCCTCGAATACAGAGTGTCGCATTTTCCTCCCTATTGCAACTTACACTCTCGAAAGCCAAAGTTACAGACATTACCGAGAGCGAAAAACTCTTCTTGTGGTCGAAAAGTTCGATTCGATTTTTTGTTTTTTGTTTTTTGTGGTACTATTCCAACAGTTCTTTCAGAGATAAAGGGAGTAATAGAGAAGAGGAAGTGAACAATGCGGGAATTCAGATCTGAATGGTTTGTGTTTGTAATTGTTCTATTGGGGATTATTAATTATTCTATTCTATTTACTTGGGAATCGTCACTTGCCCTGATTTGATATTCAATTTTGTAATGGACGTAATATTTGAGAGAAATTCAGACTGTCATATTGCGATATATTTAAAGTAAATATAGTCATTTGGAAAAGTATAAAAGCACGTAATATATTATACTGAGAAAAATCTCGAAGAACTCTATGCACAATTTTATTTCGTGATGCCCTTTTTTTAGAATGTTTCAGGATGGAAAACGCATGCTACGAAGTAGTCTGAATGTAATTTCCGCAAATTAATTCACACTCAGAAAAGGCATTCGGGGTCGAGGAGGTAGACTTCAATTTTACTAATGAAACGTGTAGATTTTTAAGAAGTAAATCCCAGCTTTTATAGAAATGCACGCAAGCAGACAAAATTCTAACATAAAGAAGAGTTCTATCATAAAGAAGAGGTTGCAATTTTAAGGATCTTTAAAAGAATTTCAAAAGAATTCCAATTTTTCAAGTATTCAAGTTTTTCAAGATTTGCAAGTAATTTAAAAAGTTTGTTAAGGATTTTCAAAACGAATCTTTTCAATTAAAATTTTGAGAATGTTTGAAGAGTTAATTGAAATTTTGAAACACTTTCATATAAGCTGTTGATCCCCGAGCCATAATCCAAGCCAAGTATCAAATCCCAAAGTTAAACAAACAAAACACGAAAGTTAGAAATCCTTCCACGTGGATAACTAGAGTCTTAGAACTTTAAATTAAATTCGTTCTTGCCATTAATTGCAAGCATTTGCAGCCTAAGCTAAACGGCAAATGGAGAAACAAAATAATGTGGCTGCTAGCCTAAATTCGTTATAACATGCAAGACGCTCGTCTCAATTAAGGTTGTCGTTGAGCACAAAACATGACTGGTTCACGACAGAAGTTCTGACATGAGTCTAATTTAAAAATAGTCTTCTGCACAAAAGAACTAATAAATAAAACTGATTGTATCTACTTAAAGTGTACACTTAAGCAGTATTTATAAACGAACTAATGTACATGTCCATTTTCTCCTGTTTGTACAAAAGTGTTTATCTGTTTGTAAATATGGACACTAGTTACTCAGACAGCACATATAATGACTGCGTTTGACTATCTTCATTTTCATTTAGGTGAAAAGTATCTGTAAACGTTTCACAATAGTCTATTACCTTTTTAAACACCAGGTTGAAAACCCCTTGAGCGTCAGGCTCAAGGCTTCTAGCCTGCCAGTACGCAGATAAGTAGATAACCGAGTACGTGACTACCTGTGTATACATTTACTGTGCTTCACGATCCCGAGTCACGTGCAGGTGTTTGTCTTTGGACTTACAACGTGGTCAGCACTTCAGTTTTATACCTTTGGCTCAAAAGGACATGAATGGGATTACACTGAAAATATCGCATTATATTCAATTTCCTCATAAACTACCAAAGAACCAACGACCGAATCAGACGCTCTTTTATTAAGTTATACGATCATTCAAGTTAAATTGCTTTATTCTACTCTGGATAAGAGATCTCTATTCTGAAAAAGATGATTGAGTCCAAGTCGAAATATCGTAACGCCTATTTTCCGCACTCCTGATTCGTCGTGTAAGTATCGATTGTCGAAAATCGAAAATAGGTATCGATAGCGATTTTCGACAATCGATACTTGCCGAATCGTAAATTTCCGCGTGAATTCAATTTGAAATTTTGAAATTGGTTTCGTTATTAATCATTTTATCTCGGGTTTAAACTCGGAATACATTGAAAATCTAGAAATTTTATGGGAATCTTATGGCATTTGTAAAGATTTCATGGGAGATAATGGGATTTTAAATGTTATCGTAAAATTTTCAAGACTTTCAAGAAGTTTTTGAGAATTTTTAGAATTTTTCACGACTTCGATCGGATTTCAATAATTGGACTGCAAGGTACTTTTATGACTTTTAAAATATGCATTTTGTGGGATTTAAATAAGGAATTTAAAATTTATAGGGAATTTTATTGAGGAATTTCAAAATGACTTTTAAACTATTTTGTAGAATTTACAAAGATTTCAAAGGTTTTCGTAAAATTTTAAGGGGGTTCAACAAATATTTCTAATTTATAAAAGATTTTGTAATATTTTCAAGGATTTCATGGAATTTGATGAAATATTTAATGATTTTGAGAGATTTTAAGAGTTGAGAAATTTCCAGAGGTTTCTAAATTTTTTTAGATATTTTCACTAATACTAACATGGATTTCAAGACATTAATAATTTGGAAGGTTTTTATGTGCATTTTTAACGATTTTTAAGTGATTTTTACAAAATTCAAGAGATTCTTAGGATATTAAAACGATTTTATAGAATTGTATGGGATTTTAGGATATTTCGTGAAATTTTAAGAAATTTTATGAGATTTCTAACAATTTTAAGTGATTTCGCGAGAATTTTCTGATATTTAAATGATTTTGTGAGAATTTTAAAGGAATTCATGGAATTTAATAAGATATGTTTCTATGTAATATTTTTAAGGGATATGAAAAATATAAAGAGATTTTAAATGTTACTGTAAAATTTCAAGAAATTTTTCTGGGAATTTTAAGAGATTTTCAAGAATTTTAACGTGGATTTCAAGAGATTAATGATTTTGAAGGTTTTTATGTGCATGTTTAATGATTTTTAAGTGATTTTTACGAAATTCAAGAAATTTTTAGGATATTAAAAGCTTTGTAAGAGTTTTATGAGGTTTTAAGGAATTTTGTAAGATTTCTAATAATTTTAAGTGATTTCGAGAGATTTTTCTGATATTTAAATGATTTTGTAAGAATTTTAAAGGATTTCATGGAATTTGATAAGATATTTCTAATACTTTTAATGGATTTTAAAAGATATAAAAGGGATTTGAGTTGTTATCATTGAATTTAAAAGAATCTCAAGAAGTTTCTGAAAATTTTAAGAGATTAGAAAAATAAAATATAATAAATTATATAATATTGAAAAAGAACGTAAATGGGTTGGAAAAGGAGGATTGAATTTTGGCCAATTCGAATATTTCTCCAAAAAAAGAACCCTAGCAAGATACATAAAAATCAGAATAAGGTAAAGAATGAAGAATCTACATAATAAAGGATAAAATAAATAACAATAAATCTGATGTCAGTGTGATTTAAAAAAAGTCTGGAAAATATAGTAAATAGAGGGATTGAGGAGAGCTTAAGTCCTTGTTGAATTAGGCTCGGATGTCCCCAAATTCTGCCGAATTCGTTCTGAACTGATACTGATGGAGGAACTAATGGGTCTGATTTAAGTGCGGCTAATTCCAGTTTCCACTAAGGATTATCGTCTTGAAGTGGTTTTCCAATCAAATCTGTACCCAAGTGCACCCAGTCTTCGAATCTCTTGAGAGTGAATGAGGTACCATTGTTCAGCTTGAACTAGCATTCTGAGGTGTAGAATAGAACCTTCATTACGACAGTAATAGAACCGTGTATAAAATTTCGGAAATTGGAATCTTGGTAATAGTAAAAAAGGAAAACTCAACTGACAATTCCTTCTGTTCATCTCCATTACTAACACCTATCCTTTTCTTCAACTTTTGTTCAATATAAAATTGAAAAACTGTTTATAGATGGTTTATACGTTATATTGGTTTGCATAGGGTAATAACAAAAAATCGTAAATCTGAAAACTTTGTAAACTTTAAATATGTACAAATTTCATGACATTCAAATTAAATGGATAAGACGTATCATTTCCGTATAGAATTTTGGTCGCTAAATCCGAATCTGAAAGCGACATTTTTCAATCACGTTAAATTTTTGAGTAAATTGTAATTTAGTTTTCTTTTATCAACTTTCAGTTAAACAATTATATTAATCACGTTTCAATGCAAAACCACTTATACAAAGTATGCTATAAAACTAAACAATCATTAATTTACGACAGAACTTGCCTATTTTAAACTTTGTACCTTTCATTAAATATCCTCTAAATTTCACAAACAGTTCTTTACCTACCGAATCCAAGCTAAAAAAAACTCCCCCAAAAAAGCGTTCGTGTAGAAAACGGCATTTGCTAGGAACAAATACAAATTTCCTGATCGATCAGAGGTCCCGCCCTCTTCTTTCTCCAGCCATTTCCAGCTAGTTCTCTAGAATTCGAGATTCTTATTTGTTGCACCCCGAAGGGAATAAAAATACCTGCAACATTCTTCTAATTTCCTTGAGCACCGCCGGGCAATTAGTCGAATAGTTTATAGATTGAAACCCTCGTTCAAGCCTCTCATACTGTTGGAAATTAGGTCCATTAAAGAACGACCTTGAGGCTTGAGGACCTTACAAAGTGGTTTTAAATTTAAAGAAAGAACTACGCCGGCGCGAACGCAAAGGGAAACTAACCATTGACTTTGAGTCATGTGTCTTAACTAACACGTACCACAATTTTTCATTATTTCACAGTGGCGGCAGGTACAACCAATTCTGTCCCTTCTAGAACCGCCCAGAAGGGACTCGAGATAATTATCTGGCGATGTTTAAAGCAAAGATGCAGCATCAGGAAAAGAGTGGGCGTGAAGATAAAGAGTAGCCCAAAAGTGAAGGTCTTTTTAAAAAAAAAAAAAAAAAGAAAGAAAAGAAAAGATGTCATGGTAACGAGAAACCAGGGAGATATTTTATAGAAGGGAAGTCACATTGACAGGGAAAAATAGGGGAATTACGAAACATTTTTATTAAAATGTGGGTCTTTCTCCACATAAGAAGAAAGGGAAGAAAATAATATATAGTAATCAAGATAGTGCAAGCAAGATTAAGATTTAGTCTTAATAAAGCTTAAGATTTATTGACCCAACAAAACATTGTGTTCAATATATTATTCAATATTAATCGATAAATTCTCTTCGTTCACCGAATTTCTGGACCAGACACCCTCAAATTTTTAAACTAGAGGAAATGGGGTACAATTTTTGAAAATAGGATACTATATGCGAACAAAAGAATGTAGGATAAATTGAGGAAATGAGGCTGGGCTATAAAGTCTGAGAAGACTGATGAGTTCGGATAAAAATGGGGCTAGATAAGGTATATACTGTTTTGGCAACTCGCGTGATAGAACGTGGCATCATCTTTTTTTCGGAAACTAGATGCACGTCGAGGCGTATCGATCAAACGGAAGTGTTTCATCGATCAGAAGCAAGCGACATGCTTCCGCGACAGATGGACTAATCTAGGAACGACATTGTCTGCAAGTTGAAAAATTAGGGTGTAGGGGGAGTAATTTTTATCCTCTATTTTGACACCAACCGAGGTGTAAAAAGCCTTGTCGGATTTATAGTCGAATCCGGCTGGCATCTTTTAACGTCGCTATCGTTAAATACCGTGGGTAGAAGGACCTTGTCGAATAGGAGTCTAAATAATGAGCTGTCCGAAGAAGAGATGAGTCGGTAAGAAAGATTTTTATTTTAATTAGGAGCATCCTTTGTTGGGGAATAGCCGGATATTTATTCTCATGATTTAGTGGTGTCAATTAAAAAAATACCCTTACAAATTTTTTCAAAAATTATTATTCCAAATAGGCATCATAAAGTCATGAGGATTTTTTAAAGACATTTTAAAATTGCTTGAAAATGTTTCAAGAAACATAAAAAAAACTTTTCTAAATCTTTTGTAATACCGTCAAAACCCTACTAATTCCGCAAAATCAATTAATCTATCTTGAAATCCTTTGAAACTTCTTAAAGTCATCTGAAATTTCTTTAAATTCCGAGAAGCGCGAATTTAAAATAATAGAAATGATTCAAAATTAAAATGTGTATGATTTTGATGAAATTATTATAATCCTATTTCAGACATTATAAGCAGACGAAGCATACTAAACTGAATACTTAATTGAGGCGCAAACATGCGAAATACGTTTCACCCTCGCGATCATTTTGGCGTTTATGGGTAGATTGAAGTTACACACATTAGTCGATAACTGACGAGTAACTTCGAGTGGTTTGAGTAAATGGTTCGTACATACAAGGCAAAAACGATTAAGTCAATACCGTATACAAATAGTAGGGTAATTACTCGAAATGTAAGTTTAGTACGAGAGGAGAATTTACCTTGAAATAGAAGACAAACTTTCTCACTTTGGATCTGTTGTTAAAACTTACACGAACTGGTGAAATAAGAGTTTCAAATTGACAAGTTCCACTAAAGCTGTTTCGTACTCAGAGTTCTAATTTCTATTACTTGCACAAAAGGCTAGAAAGTTGTTTGATATCTTTTCTTTTTGGAATATTCTTGAAAATTTGTCACACCTAAACATATTTCAAGCTGCCAATTTTTCAATGTTAAAACTTTTCTGATATGCTTTCCAGTTTTCTCCAAATACTACAAAATTCTCTTTGAATTATTCTGAAGCAATCATGTTAACGTCAACCTTTCGTAAATTCCCTCAAAGGGCTTGAAATATTTGATAGCGTAATGAAATATTCAGTGTCGTAAGTTATAAAAACTGTAATGAAGAAGATACAGCAAAGTGTAGACAATTTCAAAGATACATAGCATCATGAATAAATAATATTGGTATATTTCATCGATACAAAAAAGAGAAGATATATAAAAAAAATCCTTTGACAATTAATTAACAAAGGATGAAATGAAGCAAACAAGAGTTAGTTAGATTCCCGTAAGAAAACTTTTTTCGTGTTTTTATTTTCAGCAAACTCTAAGTAAGTCTAGGAGGATCTTGTGGTTGAGTTTAGTACGTGAAAGGCAATGGTAGAACTTTAGTCAATTCCTCGGTAAGTGCATAATATCAAGTTAGATCTTTAGTGCTCCTGCAGCATGAAGAAGCAAGTCAAGCTCATTACTCATGAATGTAGGAGTGAAGCTCACTATCACGTATCAGGTGGAAATCAACTTGGAAGGAGGTGAAAGTTGCTACAGTGTGGAACTGGCCTCCATCGATTTCTCAAAGAAAGATAACTTGATTTCAGATCAACCGCAGAAAGCACTAAAAAGTTTTTCCGAACCGAAACTGGTGAAACACTCGCAGCTACCACCCCTGTTTACACGGAGGCAAACCAGCGTAAGTAACAGTTCGGATTAACAACGCTTGTGCCACGTTTACACGGCCGGGTAAGCCAGTACCAATGGAAAAAGAGAGAAAAACCAGAAAATCGTCCCGACATCGCGTGGTAACGACAAACGATCGAAAATCAACGGTAAAAAGAACACCTAGAACCCGGAAATTGGTTTAGCTGATTCCTTTCTTCTAGACAATTCCGGAATGTCATTTAAAAAAAATAGAAAAGAAAAGATATACCACAGGTTTTTAAGGTTCAGATGAACGAAATATTTTTTTCCCAATTCTATTTTATCAAGAAATATTGTTCCAACTAAAAATAATAATAGGTATTGCAAGTTTCTTTCATACTCTGAGAACTTTTCAGTCATGAAAAAATAAGGGAAAATAGAGAGAAAACAAAGTAGTGGAATGAAGTCTTTATGCAAGAACCTCAGATATAAAGCTCGCAGTTTATAAACATCTTTTCAGATAGTATCGGATTTTTCCCTATCATAAAAAAAAAGGGTAGGGATTATATCGAAAATAGATTATCGCAGTCTCGAAATCTGAAGTGATTGTAAAGGTATTCAGTTAGTTTGAAAATATTTTTAGAAATAAATAATGTTAATTAAAAGTAATTCTACTATATAGTTAATTAACAAAGAGAAACAATTTAATGGGTCTGTCTACTTTGTATTAAAGCACATACCTGCGATTATAGACATATTTTACTATTCCTGAAACTTTAGAAGGATCCTCTGGCTGACTACAATGAACAATATTTTATCTCATAACTGAGAGCGTGCGCCGCTAATTTTAATGAAAAGTTTTCAACTTTGTAAAGAACTTAATAAAAAGGATGTGTCTTTTTACTACTTGCAGTGGGAAAACTTACGTAAGGAGGAGTGCACGAACCTTTTCAGGCGCTTTCATCCTCACTGCCGATGCCTCGTGAACGAAATAAAAGATAAGAAAAAGCTTTCAAACGAAAGCTTTAAGGCTTCAGAAAAATTTCTCTCTTGAATGAAATAACACACATTTCTCATGTTATATATTACTTTTGCAAGTCATTTGTCAGTGTTTGTGTTAAAAACTGTTTTAGTTATTCTATGCAAACTGACACTCGAGAGACATTAAATTTGTCCTTTCAATTAACTATAGATAATAACTACTCTATAATAAATCTATTATTATTTTTGCAGCTATTTCTTTACATATTTTTGCAGTTATATTTCTTTCATTAACTACTCTTAGTTTATTTACAAATTACATAATACATTTACCGGTTATTGAATTTGGAAAGTCATACTCAAGTTAGAAGTTTTGACTTTCTGAAGTAATAATGTACTACTGAGGACCAAGCGAAACTTTTATTCCAAACAAAGGTGGGCAGACTATAACTAAACTCACAAAGTTCTCAAGTTCCCTGTATTGCACATTGAACTTTTACTTTATCCCTTATTATTTTAACCAAAAGAAAACTTCCTGAGAGTAATTTCTTGTGCTCGAAAAAATTAGGAAACAAATTCAAGTGTAAAATTCGCAAAACTTTGACACATTTTATAAATTGCTTATACATAAGCAATTTTTAAAAATATAACGATAATAGCTAATCATGATAATGCAAATATCGCCGGATGTTTCAAGCGGAAAGCAGCAGGACACAAAGAACTGTCTTAAGACATCTCAATAAAAAATTTGTGCGTATAAGCGAGATCAGCAATAAATCAGCAAAAACGCGACACATATTGTGAGGGTTATAAGATTGTGTAATACCAACAAATCATAAAAGAATCCATTCGTAACCTAGAATCTACTCCGGTAGTAGCGTATTGCCGGCAAATAAAGGGCGTCGTTTCGCAAGAGTTAGTGACCTTTTAATCCATCAAACTTTATGGAAACGTGGAATTCTCTGCACGAAAGTGAGATGAAAAAAGGGACTTTTTGCTTCTCGTCTCGAGCATATCCGTAGGCGAAGGGTATCGATTTCGACGAGATTTAAGAACGCGTTCGACTAGAGAGATTTATAGCGTCCATTAGTTTGTCCTGTGTATACTCTGCAGCCAGAAATCCCATTCTGAGGCCGTATAAGGTCATGATCGGAATCAACGAGGGCGCGACAGTGCCAAACAAATATATAGGCATCTCGCGACGTAAATAGACTCAGCAGAAGAAGAAAGGGTAGTTTAAATACATTAACAGTCGAATGGGACGTCCGAAGATACCGAAGAGACGGCAAACGCTGTGATATCGAAAACCCACCGTCTTTTGTAAAAGTTGTGTAACCCATCGAACCAAAGGGGAGTTTCGATAGAAAGGAACGTAAATAAAATAACAACCACGACATCAGACTCGTGATTTCAGATCGCACGATTCTTGTTCAAGAAGTGACGCTTCTCTGCTCCCAGAATCAATATTCAACTCAATTCCATTTCAAACTTTAGTTAGTTTCGTATACCATATTCAAATTACCATTTTGTCGAATTAATCATAAAAATAGTCTGTTTTACAAAAATGGGAAAATCAAGCAATAAATTGAATGCTAAATTAAAAGCATTGTGCAATTTTTTTTTTTTTTTTCATTTTATAGAAATACAAAGAGCTCGCGTTTTTAATTCGACAATTTTTCTTTGTGCTTTTCAAAGCAATATTTCGGATTATTTTTAAATATAGACAAATATAGAGTTATTTTTAAATGAAATTTAGAAAGAAAGCAACTTTTATTTTCAGAAGTCTGAATTTAAACAGGATTGCAAATATTGTCCACTTTATAACGAAATTAAATTAGCATGTCCAGAAAAATCTATTTACTCCGATGAATCTCTAATTAATTAATTAGATTTGAAGTTAAAATGTAATTTTAGCTCAGTTTTATCAGAATCTGTCAATTTTCCATTTCTCTGTAGTTATTATGTCAAATAAATTTATTTATATATATTTATATATAGTATATACTCACAAAGACCTTGATTGAAATATGTTATGCAAGTTGAACTCACCTGTAACAGATAAAAACACACTTTCATTAGTTAATTTATAAAGAAGAATTATATTTATGTAAAAGGAGAATATATATATAATATAGAAGAAAAGAGATTCTTATCTCACATTTTATATTCTCGTATTCTCTATTTCTCAATAATATAAGAATAAAATTAAAAATGTTCCTGGCATTTTGATAATTGACAAGAGCGAATCATTAAATGAGAATATAATAAAATCAGGCATCTTACTTATAAAATTGAATGAAAAAGTTCCCTTCGCTCCTTTTGTAAGAGCCTCTATATTGATTTTTTTATGGCCTTTAATAAGAAAGAAATGTCCATTCCAGATCCGGCTGTATAAAATCAAGGTGTCTATTAAACGAACGTACAGTGCGAAATGTCGGAAATGTAAAACTTTCTTTCACTTCTTTCAACTTTCTCAGACATCCTCCGACACTGTCGCATGGTTACGCTCCCCCAAAGTTTTTTTCTCTCGTTATTTCTTCGATTATTAAAACTTACTGCATCCATCCGATAAGAATACTTTTTATACATAAATCTCTAATGAAACAGTCACCTGCCATATTTTTCATAATTTTATGAACCCTCTTACATTCTCATTTTTATTATACTTTTCTCTGAAACAAATAAAATTCGGTGCATGTATTATCATTCAAACATTTTCACAAAAATAGTTTGTGATAACTATCCGGAACTGATTTCAAGTTTTCGGGTACATTTGCAATTTTTACATTTTTTAGAGTAAACCCCAAGTAAATATTCAAGATAAGAGTAAAGCTATGCAATATATACACTTAAGTATAAATTCAATGTGAGAATAAAATAGAATTATTTGAATTTTAAAATTTTTCTCGAGATAATGTTGTAGAAGAGAGATGTTGGAGACATAGGTGACATTTTTCAGTAAGACAATTTTCCCAATGTCGTCGTAACTCGAGGGTATTTCCTGAAAACGTTTCTCAAGGCATTTCGCGTAAATCAGAAAGACGGTGAGCAGCCCCTTTGTTTAATAGGACTTTAAAGCGAAAGGGTTTTCTTATCCAAGTCTCGAGGGCGATTTCTAAGAAGAATATTTTCGCTCTTAAGTAAAAGATCCGAGATGACAACCGTCCAAATCTATATAGTACTAGCTTGGTTACACGCCTATTAAACTAATCGAGAATGCCTCTGCCTTATTGGTCCATTACTGGAGAGATATCTATATGAAACATCCGAGCACAAAAGGGTGCATAGTTTTGAGACTTAGAAGTCAATGGAGAAACGTCAATGTACGAGATTTATGGTAATAGTTAACAAAATGATGATGATCATCATCATAGCGATGAGACAAGGATTTTCGTTCTCTTCATCCGGTTATTCTCACTTACACATATTAACTCAATAAAAGTCTCATGACCTATTTACTATCTCGCCAGTCACAACATTTATATTTAAAAAATATAAATCTATCTTTACGTCAAAAAACAAAAGCTTGTTATACTTGACAGAAATAAATGATTTTGTTATCCTAAGAAGAAGCTCAAATGGCTTTAAATTTCCCTAACAATATATTCCCTCTCTATTTACCAAAAATCTTTTTTACTTTTCATAAAAAAGACTCAAGCTTTTTTTAAGCCAAAGATAATATGTTTTAAAAGACGCATACTCAGTTTCTAGTGTTTCCAAACATATACAGATTACTTGTTTAAGGCTAAGAGAAAAAAGTCGAGACATTTGTTTTGCTTTGAAAGAACGTAAACGGGGAAGTTGTTTTGGGATGCTGTAGTAGTATATCTTGTGCTTAAGTTTAGAAGCGAACCGATCAAGAGGATTGAAGAACCCTTCAAGTTTCCAAAATACTGTGGCCTGCTGCATGAAAAAACCCACTAGGCTAATACTACCAACACTATTACTCATTCTCCTATACTTCACACGTATCCGTTAAGAGGGTTGCGGACGCGTGGCATATTAATGTGGAAAAATGATGTCTGTTATTCGCAATAGACCCCATCACTGTACTAACGATAGCCGAGTTACGCGCGATTAAGCAAAAATGGTAATCTCAGGAGGGGAACCACTCGATTTTCACCGAACTCTTGAACACGCTTTGTTCCGCCTTATTTGCAGTAAATCATTCATAATAATCACCACCCAGCAATTATTTTTCTCTCTATTGAATCCCCAGTAAAACATTTTTTTTTTCACTTTTAAAGACATGTGATAATTAGCATAAGTGTGATTTAGTTTCGCCAATTTTACGTTTACAACAATAAATATATTTTTTTTTATAAAAACCAAGCTATTTACCATTTACTTGAATAATATGTATTTTTCAAATTTTGAAATTGTTAATTTTTTGACGCTTCAACAATTATAAATTTTTATAAATTTTCAACAATTATAAACAGTCGTAGATTTATTTCAGCATTTAAGTGATGAAACTAATTTTCGATAATGAATAGAGACAATTATTTCTGGTCTTTAAAATCTTTAAATTATGCGAAGAAAAATTGATTATTATACAAAACATTGAGATCTGACATTCTTTGCAATTTTTAACTTCGTCCTGAGCTGATTTTGATAGCTTTTAGTTTAGTTAAAAGAAAAAAACTTCTGGTATTGTAATAAAACAATAAATTATTATAAAATGTATTAAGATTTTTGAATTGTCAATTAATAACAAGATTTCCAAGCAAAAATTGAAATTTTTCAAAATTATGTGATGAAAGAAAATTATGCGTTTTTATCCGATAACGAATCTTCTTTATTTAATTTAGAAACTTGAAATTTAGAAAAATTGGGGTAAAAATAGTTATAAATAGTTAAAATAGTAAAAAAAATAGTTATAAAATTCTAAAGTGCTTCTAAATAAAAATAATGAATATATAGACTTTCCAAATAATTGAAAATCAGATATTTTGGAATTTCATCGTGAATTAAATCTGGTAAATCATATATTTCCCGATTCTTTTAAGTCTACTTGACCTTAAATTTTTTCTGGTTGGGAAACATGACCCGAAAAATGTGCCCAGTCTGCACGCGCTGCACTTATGACAAAAGTAGTATGATAGTAGACACGGGGGTTACAATGGAATATGTCTGGAGCACGAAAACGAAGGTCACGTTGCCATCGCCCTTTGGCTAGATTCATGGCTTGTTTCACCCTCTATGCTACTGAGATTTCCGGACGTTTACAAATTATTGCATCGCTAAACTAGGGGACTCGGACAGCCCGCGGGATCTTCCTTTTCAGTTATAAATCTGTGAATAAAGTAGGAATGTGTGCGATTTGCCTCTCTTGTAAAAACTCTCACGTGGACCATAGCAGAAATATTCTCTCTGCTTACTTAGGATATGGGAGATATGGAAATGTAAAAAGTTAGAATACACGACTCACTGCTATTTCTGTTTCAAATCCACCATCTGCGATATTTCATGATTTTCAAAACGATGGAAAATTCTTTTGGAATGCCTTTTTGAATGTATCTTATGTATGTAAAAGTGAAGTGTTTAGAAATACGTTTTTACTGAAATACGTGGAAAAATATACACATCAAGTTTATTCACAGAATAATGGAATTTTACTCATCAGAATATACCCTCGAGAGGAATCCTTTGAGCTTATATAAACAATTAAAATACTCTTTTAAATATACGTAATTTACTCTTGAATTCTCTTCATCCCGTAAATAATTAAATATCCCACTGAAACCGTAAGAATTCTCTGACTTTGTCCAAGTTTGAGTATAAAACGACGTTATTATTCTACGTTCTCTGAAATTTGAAAACCCATTCGTTCACCACGTGCGTTACTATTAGCCATAACTTAGGAAAGATGCGGTTATAAACTGCGTTCAGAACATTTCTTATTTTCATAGGACTGTATAGATTCTCCATGGAAGGTCGTAACATCTTTTATGAAGGAGGGTCACGAATCATCGCGATTATTTTCGGTGGCTGGGGTTATCATACCCGTCCTATATAAGAGATGCGCAACTCGCAGGCAGCGACCGCCTAAATCTCGTTGACACCGCGAAAGGTCCATTTGACCCATAACAGCAAATGAATACGAATGTGGTGATCTGCTTCCCGAATGGCTGAATGCAATCCACTTCAAGCTCGGCGAATAAAGAATAAGAGGGGCTCTCGAGAATTCTGATTTCGGTATACCTGCCTGCTTTACATCTTCAGACAAGCCGGGTATCTGGCTTTAGCTGCCGAGAGTCGTTTAGGAATCTGGCAAAGAAATCTCATGACTTCAGATAGGAGCTGCAGAAACAGCAATTACGAGACCATTCTTATTTATGAAGACAAGACTTCCTTTCATTTAAAAGTCTGATTCTATTGTATTTCAAATATTGTCGGCTTCAAATACGTTTTTCCCATTTTTCAGAATCTTAGTCAAACAGATAGAGAAAGTAAGTGAGGCGAGAAATATCATCCAACAAAAATTTTTAACTGTGTTTGCATATACATAGAATATGTGCAGACGTTTTCTATTATAGCCCGAGGGTCCACATGTCACATGTCTACAAGTCTGCGATCATGACACTTTGTCCTATAAATGCGCGGCGCGTGTACTTCCGATCCCAGGGGCAAGAAAGGTCACCCCATGAACCCATTAAAGTCCTTGGTTAGGCTTTCAGCGTTAGGTGTCATTACCGAAAACTCCATTAAGCTTCTCGCAGGATTTCCGTATGTACACTACGTCATACTATATGCGAGACAATCCTATAAATTGCAATGGGCGTCCTACTGGACAATTAATAATGACCCGGTGTTGTGTCGTTGGTCCACAGGGACTTCAGACACGGTTCATGGGATGAAGGTCGCACGCCCCCTTTCGCGATATCGCAATAATAGTATGAAATTATTAATATACCGCCAACGCACCCCTTCCTACTTCACAAGAGCACCTCGCTCGCAATATTACGCGCCCCTGATTACTAACGCACTTGGAATCATTCATTTCAACAAAAAAAAAAAAGTTTTATTCATGCATTCTTTTTTTTTTTTAAGTAAGCAACGCTGCATAATTAAAGTCTTACTCTGTAATATGTATAGTTTTTAAATTTGAATTTACTATAAGAATGTCATGGCTTTATCAATAATTTATGTTAAAATATTTTCTCGAATATTTTAATCTACAGTAATTTGATTTGATCGTTTTTGATTTCTTAAAATCCGTTAAAATTTCGATGCTAAAGTACAGACGACGAATATTAAATCTAATTATAGGTGAATAGAGATACTGGATTCAGATTTCGAGATTGTGAGAATTTACTTTCGGTATAATTCAGGGTGGCCACGAGATTCAATTTTTCAATTTCTCTGACATTTACTCTCTGACATCTACTCTCTAAATCTGAATTAGAGAAAAGTGAGTCACTAATTTACTTTAGTGAAAATTTTTACTAATTAATAGTTGTATTTCACTATTTCAATTCGCAATTTTCAACTTTTCACTCAATTTTTAGTTAAAAATAACTAACAATTAGTAGAATTTTTCACTACATTAAATTAGTGACTCACTTTTCACTAATTCAGATTTAGAAAGCACAAAATCTTTGAGAAATCAAAAATTAGTTGAAATTAATTAAGATTCTATAAGGAATATAAACATTCCTTAAAATCATTTTTAAAATGTCAAAATAACTTAAAATTTTTACAAGCTTCTTAAAATCTTTATTAAAATTCCACGAAAAACTTTAAAATCCCTTTAAAATACGTAAAGATCTCTTACAATTTTTGAAATCCTCTTGAAATTTCGTTAAACTTCTACAAAATCTCTTGCAAATCATATATCAATTTTGTGAAATCCTTTAAAATTCCATGAGAAACGTTTTAATTTCTTAAGGTAGTTGTCTCGCGGCAAAAACACTCAAAAGTTTATGCTCAGATAGATGTAAGATATCGCATGTTCTCTCCTAACCATTGGTCAAAAATTTTGACTGGGATTGTATAATCACATAGAAGCATCCTATTTACGTACACACACATTCACAGTCACAGTTCGTATAGCAACGATATTGGCAACACTGCAATTTCATTCTCAGAGAAAATGGTGGTGATGCACTTATAGCCTCAAAATAGTATTGTCAAAATCCTCGAAATGTCATCTCAGTGTTGCCACATTGTCACTGTCTACCCCCGCCATGTGTCTCGCGAGAACAGAAATATTATTCTTTTCAGTATTATATCTTTTATACTAAACGCACAATAATTTTTATTTTTATTTTTTTTCATAAAATCCACACGATATTTTACTATACATCTGTCGTTTTTTAGCACAATGGTAAGATTCGTTTTCATACTAGACTTCATAATGTGGCGATTGTCCATGTTAGCTATAGGAGACCCATGCAAAAAAATACTGAACATAATTTAAAATATTTGCCTTTAGAAACACACGATTAAGCTAAAAATTGGAGAATGATTAGATAACAATATGTTCTACATATTTTGAAAATTTTAGACAATTCCTAAGAAAGGTTCGATTTCGGCACAACTACCTTAAAATCGTTTTAAAATAATAAAATTTTCTTAAAATTCTTACAAGACTATTCAAATTATTTTATAGTTTATTTAAAAAATTTTAGAAACTTTCGAAGAATTTCGAAAGATTATAAATAATAGATTTCTAATGAATTAAAGATATTTACAATAATATTAAAGGATCTTCTGATTTAGTTGAATTTTAAGGGACTTCATAAAATTTTAAGATATTTTTAAGAAAGTTTAGGAAACTCAAAGAATTTTAAGGAATTTTATAAAGTTCCTTGTAGAATTTTAAAGGACTTTAAAAAGCTTGCACAAAATTTTTACAATTTAGATTTTTTAAAGTGATTTTCAATGATTTTAATGTTCCTCATGCAATTTTAAAAGATTTCACGAGATTTTTATGAATTTTTAAAGATTTTGTGAAATTTTAGGGAATTTTGCAAAGGTTTCAAACATTTTTAAAGATTTTTACGTATTTTAACGGATATTAAAATTTTTCGTAGAATTATAAAGGATTATAAGAAACTTGTAAAAATTTAAAAAGATTTTATGGGATTATAAATATTCTCGTGGAATTTAAAAGTTATATATATATACGACAAAAATAACATAGTTAGCATGAATCTCCATTTCTACTTTCCCTGATATAACTATTCACATTTTCCTGACTTTTCTGAAAAGTAGACACCCTGTAATTGCACTCTCATTTTTTTAAATGAAGACAACTTTTCACTGAAAAAAGTTTCTTTTTGAAAAGCTATAAGGAAAGGCAAAGCAAGGCGAGGCAAGGCATGGCAAAGCAAAGCAAAGCAAAGCAAAGCAAAGCAAGGAGAAGACTTGGCGTAATATCAGAAGAGTGTTTTCAATCCATGCTCCAAATTGAAAGTATTGAATCGAAACTCGCAACAATACTAATCGTATGTGTGCGGAACGAAGCCGTACAGTACAATGCCATTGCGTCTCGCCAGTGGAAGTCTTGGAAAGAAAAAGGGAAATAAATAAAAAGGGCAACCGCAATATCATGTGCCAGATTGCCGGTCTATCAGCGGCAGCCTGAGCGAGATTGGCACGATTCAGATGAAATGCTTTTTGTTTTTCGATCAAGAATTGAAATTCGAAGCACCGGTATTCGTAATAACATTTTTGCGGTACTGTGTTTTACATGTATATAAAGTATAGTAACGCCTCGTCGAAGAGAAAGATGGAAATTGAAGGAAATAAAATGGTGACCGCGAAATTGTGCACTGTGCTGTAGTTGCCTCGGTAGTTGCTGTTGCTGCAGTATACAGAGCCTATATCAGTCGCAACAGAATTGGCACGATTTAACTGCACTGATTTTATCACCCTCTAAAATATGGGTTTCAATTCGCAACAAATGAGCTTTCTGTCCAGTTTTTATCCACATAAATTATCAACGCCAGACGATATCAATTTATATCTGCTCTCACAAATCCTTTTTCAGCCAAAAATTTCGCAAGGCTTTATCTCTCATTTAATGCTTTAGCTAAAAATAAAATTAAAATAACAAGTGGAAGTGACATTAAAATTCGACATCAGCGCGAAATTTATCAGAGGGAGAGAGAGAGAGAGAGAGAGAGATTGGTAATATTTTGAATAGTTCCAAATTCATCAATTTCCAAATGGCGGGCTTAAATTTAAACAAATTACCAAGAATAAAATTCGAGTATTTCCGATAAATTTCCCATGTAATACTTGAAGTTCAGAATGTTCATATGCGCACAAGTTTCCCATACCAATGTTCGATTTCAATAATTCATTTACCACACATGATATTCGAAGTGGATCACGTGTTGCAAATGTTTCGTATCAGAGTGAAAATAAATCACTAGAATCAGGCTCTCGATTTCTTATATCCCATGCAATCTTCACCCTGTTATTTTGCTTCGATAATGATAAAGTACAACTACTTTACAGAAATTAGAGACCTCCTATAGTTTAATAAATCCACTTAAATAATGCTGTAATATAATCAGTTTTGTTACTGATAATAATTCCATAAAACTGGCAAAAGCAACCCCTCGATAATCTTCTGGAATGTCTATATTATTTCCAGTACACCCATAAATGAGCTCTGACAAGCAAAAAAAGGGGTAGAACCTACATTATTCCTCCTGCCCTTATTTTTCGACTAGTGCTCTCATTCTCAGAATTATTCAGGACAATTAAAAAAATTCCAAGCTCTTCTTTGAGGTACTGAAGTGGGAGGGAAATCGGAGATAGAAATGCGAGATACGACCCTTGTTACGGGAAAATCCTGCTGTACACAGTCTCGGTATTTATCCCTTTTTTCTTTTCTCCATCCATCTGATTTTTCACAGACGTGCTTTTTTTCCCAGAACTGGAGAGGAGTTCGAAATGAGAAATTCCCATGGTTTGTAAAACTCCTTCAGCCTCATCAGCCGGTTCGATATCGCGACAGTTGGAAGGACGAGAGAACAAACAACACTGTAATTTGCACATGTGTGCTTTAACACCCTTATTTGTCTGAAAAACAGGGAGAGGGAGAAATCGTGGATTCGTGAGGGTGGTAGACGGGAAAGGAAAGACTGACAGTCACCCTCGGAACTGTGCGCGGCAGATAGGCGAGAATCTGATCACATGTAGACAGAGTTAAATCACATGCGGTGACCATAACGATCGATTTACCACGGAAAACCGTATATCAGAGAAATAATGCATTCACCAAGAAAGCAAACACAGACACCTACACCATCGGCCGGTCTAATCTTCGCAAGTGGAAAAAAATTACCTTAATATCTAATTTCTCCAGTTTCAAAATCATATTATTATTCATTCAAATTATCTTTAAACTATTTCATCTAAGAAGAATTCAAAACAATCAATAATTATGTTCAGTGTGCTTAAAATATCACAATTTCGAATTGGAAACGTGTTGAAAGTGAAACGGAAAGAAGTTGAATTTTTCAGAAGACATTTCAAAACAGCACGAGAATCAACATGATGGTTTTTGTTTTAACAAAAGAGCTTAAATTCATCATAAATTAAGTTCCTAGAAAAGATTCTATGAACTCTAATAAAATTCACTTTGAAAATGTGCACAGGCAACTAATGTTTGGATAGCGGTTATTGTACCGTTGTGAATATATTATCCGGAAAAAATTGCAGATCATTTCCGTCTGAATAGTTCATAGTGTGTTATTATTTAATCTCGTGGAAAAAATATCTTTTGAATAAACTGTTAGTATTATACATTCCAACTGGCATTATTTTATAATATACCAGCGAAAATGTAGCTTTTGAAACATGTACTTTTTTTATTTGAACGGAAAATATTAGTAAACTGGGAAATGAGCCCGTGAAAAGGTTAATCGGTAGCGACCTGCGATGACTGCAGATAAATTTGAATATGATAAATATATTGCAGTTCTAAAAGAACCGAGTAAGCGTTTAAACTTTGTGAAATATCTTCATTAAGGAGATTAATCTTCATTTTAAAAATTCGTATAAATTGATAGAAAAATTGAAATGGTAGTCGAGATTCCGGAAAGCGGAAATTCGCAGCAGTAGACTTTTTCCGGTCGATTTCTTTAAAAAAAAAAAAAAAAAAAAAGAAGAAGAGAGAGAACTCCCGAGCCGGAAGCTTGACGCGCTTTCGCGCGGGACGGACAATATATTTTCATTAGTACGTTAAGAGCGTCCGGCCCTTAATTAATTTTAACGCCGCGATCACGACGTAACTTTTCGTCTATAGGTGAATAAAAAAGGTAAAAAATGATTCTGCGACTAAATTAACATGCAGCCTCGACCAGTCGCAGAAAGTTTTGCTATTAGCGCACCTTTTCTCGTTTCCTGCCCTGTTTCTCGAGCACGCGATACGCAAACCACTGACAGGGAATGGACCTGAGGCGCAATTAGATTTTTTGTTCAGCTTGTAAAAACTTGAATTCTCAATGGAAAAAAAAGTGGAAAGAATTCAGTTTAGTGTTGTTTTTATCAACGGCTTGTCCGTCCCGTTATTTTCATTTCCATTGTTAAGTTTGGGGCTTCAAGTTCCCATTTTCTCGTCGTATTTCTCTTTCATCGTATCTCCAAAGACAGATTTATTTCTTCCCTCTGCTCGAATGAAATTAAAGTCATGAATAAACAAGTCGCTCGACCGTGCTGTCGTAAATTGTTCCTTAATATCGCGTTAAATGATCGCAAGTAAAAGCGTTTACACCGATGTAAAAAAAAAACTTATAAGATAATTTTCATCCTTGTAGAATTCAATGAATGAATTGTACAATATTTCTTAACAGCGGTCGATTTCAAAACAAAATTCAAGTAAAATTTTATCTATATAAGAATTATGTTCTAAAAATGATCCAATTAAAATATAATGCATATTTAAAAAAATATTTCTTTCGATAAAATAGTAGAGGAAATTTGATTCAACAGCGAGGTTCATTAAAATAGGATTAATTTCACAAATTATACTCACAGAGAGACAAAAAAGTTAACTAGAAAAAAATTCCGATAAAGGAAAGCTTTTTTCAGATGTTTTTACCATCAGAAAATATTTCTTCTCTTTCAACAGAAGTTCATTCTCGAAAATGATAGATTGAAATCTTCAACCCTGATTTTCGCGATAAAATATCTAATTACCAAGTAAAATAGAATTTGGGGAATATTTATGCTCTTAATCGATTAAAGAATAGTGTATCTTGTAAAGTGAGCACACTTAGAGATATTTTCTTAAAAAAGGTATCTGCAGACGAGAAACCTACTTAAGAATAAATACACGATTGCTGGTGGTCGTCAGGGCCTTAGTCTACTTGACAAACGATCCTCTTTTCCTCGCACAAGAACTGCTCCTCGCATTGAGAGCTTCGGGAGACTTGACAAAATGCTTTAGGTAGAAAAAAGAGGAGAAACATGGTCGAACCTGGAGCAGAAAGAGAAAGAGATAGAGAAAGAGACAGAGAAAGAAGAGTGAGAAAACCAGGAGCCGCGCCCTGGGACTGAAAGACAGCTAAGGCAATAGTACGAGGGATGCTGGACTGTTGAGACGCCTCTGGAATAGCTAATATTGCAGTAGCTCGCAGACTCGCACTAACGCTCGCCAATGCGAATAGAACCCATAGAGAGAATGGCGGTCGTGGGAGATAACCCATTGCACAGTCACCCTGACCCTGCTTTATAGTTATTTTTCTTTCTCTTCTTAGTACTCGTCTAGTGATAAGTCTACACCGCCCTTTCACCAGAAAAGGAAACATGCTTGCATTTTCAATGCAACATCGCTTGCAGAAAAATATATTCTCGAGTCTAGAATATCTGCCTATATTCGTTATCTGATTTTGCATTTTTCCGAAGGAAATCATTTTAATGCAGAGTAAGGTTCTCCTTTCTTTCAGGATTTTAAATCCGATAATGCATATGTTCTCTCAATCTAAATTAGTAGCCTTATATTGGACTATTATGAATTATTAGGAAAAATGGCAAACCCATGATATTACCACTTAAAAACTTGATTTAAGAAACTTGAAAGTTTTGCAAGTTTTAATTAAAGTAAAACTTCAACAGAATCAGTATGTCTTTAACATTTTTCAAAGTTTCAACTCTTTAATAATTCTTGAACTTTTGGATCATTTTTATCTCGACTTTTATCAATGCTAAAATATCTGCATATCCTGAATAATATATTATCTGATAGAGAAAACGATTTGGATTATTTCACATATAAAGCCAATTTTACAGAGATGAACAAGGTTTTAAACTCGTGCATATTACTTTAAAAGCACGAAGTTCATTGGACTCACTCAACCCATTATTCTCGAAACATACAATAAAATATTTCAGAATGGTTTAAAACTTTCATGCCTCCCTAGTTAAAAGAAAAATACTACTTGCACTCCTTCTAATGAACAGTTTTCAAATAAAAAGGAAAAAAGAACCAGCGAGATCCTGCCTGATGTCCGCAGAAGACAAAAGAGTGCTTCTTCTAAGCACATATGATTGCTATATATAGGCAACCGCCTTTTGTCCTCTGGAAAAAAAAGGGATATGAAACCTTCTGGTTCTTAGCTCGCGAGTTGTAGCTGTGATGAGCCCCTGTAATTCTCCCCTGTTCGCGAAAATGCTGCGTGGTGTTAACATCAATAAAGCTGGGATTAATTCGCGCTTATTCAGCAGCCAGTGAAATTATCCGATAAATGATCGGGCAACTCAATGAGCGGGCGTATGAATGAAAACCTGGGTAGGTAAATGGAATGGATACAGTGTAAACTGTAAAGAAAGGGGATGAGATAAGAGGGTCGGTCTGTAAGCTATAAAGGGTACAGCATCGTGGAGATAATTGGCAGCAGCAGCGTCAGTTGGCCCCGAGGCGACGAACGAAAAACTACGCCTTGCAAAACTTCTCAATGCCCCTCAACGCCCCCCTCCCCTCACCTTGCTAATGGGACTTCTCATTGGTCAGGAGCTACTTTAGAACTCCCGCAAAAACTTAAAAAGTTTCAAAGGTTTTGCACACTTTCTTTTTCTTTACAATAAAGGTCCCAATGGCAAATTTACCATTGGGACATGCTTGTTCCACCATTGGGAGCCAATCCTACCAAGATTGGCGTAAAATTAGACGTCAATCTTGGATCAAGCAAAGACCAATGGTTACCATTAACAATTTTTTTAAGTGCCTTTAAATTACTGATTCAATCGGTTGCATTTACTTCATTTATATAATTGAATGCGACCTCTACAAGTGTTTAATTATTGAGAACACTCTGTCAATATTGTGTTGTGAATGAAGTGACATGTCATTAAATTTAAAATGAAAAGTCCAATACTGCATACATTTTGTATAAAACAGAATTTGCATGCATTTGGAAGAATCTAAAAGGAAGATATATCGATAAATCGGATTATTACATAATTATATTACTTTTTATACACTTAATATTGTATTAGAAATTAATATTTGAAATGTAGATGAAATATATCACAGTATTCCTTACTTGTCTTCATAAATATGAAACCACTTCGCTTGAAACCTGTCCAATCTCAAAACCTTGCAATTTATTGCTCCAAGTAAAAAAAGTGACATCCCAACATGTAACATTCCAAACTTATCGCTCCAATGTTTTAACACAAAAAACTTTATAATCAATTTTAAACTATGTTTTCCCTCTAACGAGTAAAAAGCATTTATCTCCTTGTTTGATCTTTACACAATCCAGATAACAGCAAAACGGGCTAAACTCCGAGGGAAAAGAACCGCATGAAAAACGCCACGTGACAAAATTAATCAGTCAGCGATTCGTCAAGATGAGAAAATTCTGATACAAAGAAAATAATAAAAAAACCTCACGTACTCTGGCGGCTTTGCAACCAAGCGAATATAACGTAATGACCACACTATAGCCTACCCTACATCCTCGTTCATGTTGGAATTCGAAACCGCTTTCGGTACGATCCCATCGATCATAAATCAAATCCCTACACGAGATATATGTATCAATACCAGAAAATGTGTAGTAGCAGAGATGCACCTGCTCCAACTGCCGTAGTAATAAGGCAATTACTCGGAGAAAATTTGTCTGCTTCTCCCGCCAATGCGCCGATGCTTCAAGTAGCTACCACCCTCATTTTATATCCCTTTTAATACTCAAAGTGGGGTGTGTAAAATCCTTCAAAATATAATGCATTCAATTGAACCTTTCAAAATTCAACCATTTTAAATTGAGGACTGCAAACTTTAGAACAGGGTGGCTACAAAATTCAATTTTTCAATTTCCCTGACTTTCAGAAAATTTCCCTGACAAAAAAAAAAGTATTAAAAATGAGAACAAATTATCAATAATAATACTATTGAAATTTAAAATAAATTCGTCTAATATCAGTTTAAATCTTTTGAAATTTAAATCACTTCACAACACTTAAAATTCGTAAAAATCTCTCAAATTTGTAACCTTGGAAATCTCTTAAAATTGAAATTTCTTGCAATTTCTAGAAACATCTTAAAATCCCTTCAAATTTTGTTAATATTTCCTGAAAACCTTACAATTTTCACTAATTGTTTTAACATTGCTCAAAATCATTTAAAATCCTAAAAATCTTTTAATCTTGAAATATTTTTTAATTCGATGAGGAATTTTAAAAAACCCTTAAAATGCATCAAGAAATTTAAAATTATTTTAAACCTATTGAAATCTCAGATCTATTGAATTTTATGTTAGAAAAAGTGTCACGATATTGATTTATTTGCGCTGAAAATAATCATGTATATGAAGGAAACTTAATCATTTTTATTTGCAACAGTATTTCTGAATAAAATAGAATTGTGAAAATTTTCTTTTATTGTGAAATAAAATTGCAACGTTCAAAACTTCTAACACATTAAAATTCGCTGAAATTCCTAGAAACATATTTAAATTTCTTAAAATACTCTAAAGTGTATTAAAATCTCTAAAAAAAAAAACTCTTGAAATAAAAAATCTTATAAAATCTTTTCAAAAACAAAACGGACATGAAATTTTTTTTAATTCTATGAGGACTATTAAAATTCCTTAAAATCATTTTTAAAGTGTGAATATTACTTAAAATTTGTACAAGTTTCCTAAAATCCTTTAAAATTCAACGAAAAGCTTTAAAATCCCTTAAAATATTAAAGATCTCTTAAAATTCTTGAAAATCTCTTGAAATACCTTAAACTTGTACAAAATCTTTTATAAATCATAAAAATTTTGTGAAATCTTTTTAAATTCCTTAAAATTCTTTGAATTACCTAAACTTCCTTAAAAATCTCTTGAAATTTCATGAAGTCCTTTCAAAATTCAACTAAATCTTGTAAATATTAAAACTAGTGTAAAGGAAATGAAGATTCCTTTCATCGAGACGAATCGATTGACCTATATGATTAATGCATTTCATTAAAAAATGAGGAAGTTATGTTTATTTATAATTTTGAAAGTTAATTTGTCGCTCTATGTTTTCAAATAATCAAAATTTTGAGTTGACGTAAGGAAATTGAATATTCTTTATGTCGAGACGAATCGATTGACCTGTAAGATTAATTCATTTCATTGAAAAATAAGAAAGTTATGCTTTACTGGAATTTTCAAAAATGAATTTTTTGAATATAAACTTTTCAAATAATCAAAATTTAATGCTAATTTAAAGAATACTGCATGCTTCCTTTATGAGGAAGCGAATTGCTCATTGAATGAGTACAAAAGTTGATACAACTTGACAACTAGTTAAGTGACTACAAGAGATTTGTATATTATTTAAAAGATTTAGTTGAATTTTAAAAGGACATCATGAAGTCTTAAACTAAATCTTGTACAAATTATACAAATCTTTTGTAATCACTTCCAATTCCTAGAAACCTCTTAAAATCCTTTAAAATAATCGACAATGTCTTGAAATCATTATAGAAATCTAGAAAATCTCAAAGAATACCTGAAAATTATTTATGTATAATCCTTCGAAATCCTTAGATAGTTTGTAAAATTTGTTAAATAAACCATAAAAGTTATATTTATAATAGGACAAGAATAACATAGTTAGCACAAATGTAAATTTCTATTTTCCCTGACAACTACTAGCATTTCCCTGACATTTCCGACTTCCCTGACTTCCCTGACATGTGGCCACCCTGTAGACGTTTAAATTTAAATTACTACATTTTATTCAGATAGTTAAGAAAATTCTTCCATAATTGGATGTACCTTTTCTAAATATTTTTTCAAAATTTCGAGAACTGATGAAGATATCTAGCTTAAAAAAATAAAAAATATTCTGTAATCTTTCAAAATTACTTGAAGTTGTCCGAATTCTCCAAAAAGTTTCCAAACCTATAGAAAAACCTCTGGAAGCTTTTTGAAAAAAACTTTTTAAATTTATTTTATATCTTTAATACATCATACCCTCACTTCGAGACTTCCAGTTTATTTTTACCGCTTTTTCTAGCTTCTTCTGACGGACCATTTGAAACCTGTCTCCCTTGAATCTATCTCTCTTCACCCATCCCTTTCATTTTTCCTCATTCCTCTTTAGTAGGCAGACAGAGAAAGAAATTGGCATCCGGATCAATGATGGCGCATACATGAACCCGGGTAAATGAATTATCGAAATACCGGAACGCTCTCTCGAGCGGTTATTCCGTTACCATATTTGCTTGTGAAATCACCCCCTTGCCCCATGAACCTCGCTTATGGCGGCATCCGCGAAATTTCCATCCCTAGAAAGCCGGCCAGCCACCCTTGCGCGTGCACCATATCGCGACTCCGGCGGACGAGCTGGGATGTGGCAATATAGGGGTTGCTTGCAGCCTCAGTATGCGGAACCTAAGCGGTAAGTATTATAGAAAAAGTGACTCACCGTTTGCAAGGGGTAGTCCAGCCAACAGAATCGCCACTAGCGCCGTCCACGGGATAGCAAACCACCCTTTCTGACACGCCACTCCCTGCATCCTGAAACACAAACGTTCTCAGTTTCACAGCGTGTATTATATATACAAGTATATTTCAACTTGTGTTTGTATATGTATACGTACATGTATATTTATGGGTACATTTATATAGGTATTTGTATGTAGATAGACGTATAAATAGATGGTACACTATATGCCTTGAAATGCTGCGCATATACACGTGCAGGAGATATATGTGCGCGAAAACGAAGATAACAATGGAAAGGGGCAGCGGTTTTGGGGATAGAGAGAATGCCTTCTTTCTTATGGGGTTGGGCGATTGTTAATCAATTGCCTACGTCGATAATTAACAGCCGGTTTCAATCGACCGTGAAAGCAGTTTCACGTAATCATTTTAGAGTGATTACATGTATTATGAATTTGGATATGGAAAGGGAGTATTTTTCATTGTAAATAAAGGCGAAATTGCAAAAGAGTTTTTTTTTTAAACTATATTAATTTAATATTATATATGCTATGCTGGTATTCGAGTAAAGAGTTTTTATAATAAATTATGAAAGGTTTTACATTATTTAATTTTGTAAATTTTAATCCTCTAGATATTATTTGTATATGGACGATGAGTACTTAAATTCTCTCTTCATATTTATTTTTCATTAGAAGATCATTTTACATTTTAATTTGCTGGACAAGAGTTACCTGGAAATTGTTTCTCCTCCAAGTAGGATATACATTATACTGAAAATCGTGTTCCAAGTGTGATACTAATATTTTAAATATGAAAACCATATAAAGTGAGGAAAGCACAATAATCTTCATTATGCAAAAAGCACTTCACTTTAACAATGGCATTTTATAATTATATAAAAATAATTATTTTCATAATATATTCCGATAATCTGAATTAGTATTTTTGCTAGCTTATAATAATTAGCGGAAGTTAATGTTAAATTAACAACACATCAACAATGAAAATATTGAAGGCAATTAAATTTATCAAAATTAAAAAAGAAATATGTTGTTTCATTCTATTTTAAACGTTCCACTTTTTTGATTATTATTTACAATGAAGAGTCCAATCTTCGACCCGATGATTTTTATTTTGGTCAGCTCGGTGTAAAATTTTATCACATGTAAGCTTTTCATGTCACATAAAATTTCTCCAATAAAATTTATATACCCGCAACAATTTTTAGAGAGTACATCAATTTAAGTACCTATTATGTATTTGAAAAAATTATTACTTAAGTTACTGCAGTCTATAAAAAAAGTTCATTTTCAGTAAAGAAACATGGTTTCATAATGTGCCTATTTCATGATTGTTTATAATAACATATTTTTAGTATCATACTAAAAATATTTTTAGTATTATACTAAAAATATTTTCAGCTGAACTAAATTTAATACAATTTTTCATTTTTCCACAATCTGCTTGAAACAGATTATTTAAAAAAGTCACGCATATGGAACGTGACTTCTCATGGTAAACCGCTTTCAATATTTGTAATAAAAAAAATGTGGTACAGCTTGTTATTCCACCGAAGTATGTCAAAAATCTTTCTATGTACATATATATTTATAAATATATGTACATATATGTATAAAACATCTGCACTTGCTTGCGAAAAATTATTCGTCTACACATATAAACGTTAATAATAATATCGCTAAAAAAGTAATATTCCTTTAACATGAAACCAAAAAAAATCAAGATGAGTTTCCTATAGCTGCAGTCTTAAATCGTTATTTAATACACCCAGTAATTGAGTTCACATTTCGCATTAATGAGATCCAAAGTAATAACAATTTAAATGCAATTATGAATCGATTCGAATTAAGGAAAGTGTTCCGATTCACGAATGTATATAACCTTTACCTCTAGTAGTACTAAGCGGCGAATTATTGATTTATCTCTGATTAGAACCAAGTTCAGACTTACATAGAACTCAGCAGACTCATTACCCTCTCTATACGAATAGGGAGATTACCCTGGATGATGACTAATTAAAGGATACCTAGCAGTTAAAACAGCTGCGCTACTACCTGCTATAGTAGCTTGTATTTCTGCGAGACTGCAAACGAAACTTATTGCACATGCACGAGTACTAGTACTAGTACTAGGCGCCTACGATAATATTATCCTAGGTCCAATTATTTGCTCTAGCATTTAGGGGACAATGAGATTATCTCGCGGTGAACATTTGCGGAGGGCAGAGAACGAGAAGCTCTTCACGAATGCAACGGGTGCGTTTTCACATAAACGGAAACAAACTCCTATCAACTCTCGCTGTAAGGAGCACAAGATTTTCATCTAAACCTAAAACTTTCAACGTCCTCTTAAATAATTACACCGAGAAATCTTATATGTCAATTTTTATTATATTATACCAGAATATTATCATTAAATTTTTTATTTTTAAATGCTTTCAAGTATTTAATATCATTAAAAATCTCTTGAAATTCTAACAAATATTTTTAAATTACTAAATTTAGTAGTGTCTTAAAATTCCCCTTGAACATATAACGAAATCATTTTAAGAGTATTTGTTTTCAGCAAACAACTGTTATGTGATTAAAAGCACTAGTATATGTATTATTTACCTTGGTAATTAAAAATTCATTTGCACAGAAACTACAAATGCAGACTTTGTTATCTCGAAATTATTTATGAATTCCTTTAATTTAATGACTTATTTATGAAACAGACTATTGTCAATCAAAATTAGTCAAAATTTTAATGAATTCTATTAATAAATTCAAATAAAAAACTTTAATTCCAACGGTAACTTTCATAATTTATATATATATATATATTTATTTTTACACAGTCAATGTATTCATATTATCAAAACCGAATAAAAACCGACCTTGTGGTTCGTATTATAAGATAAACTTTGCTCTGTCTCGATAACAGACGTAATAACATTACGTATGTTTAATTGAAGACTGATGACAATACTTTCTTGACCTCGTTTCTCCGGAATGTCTTTAATTCCGTGCGGCATTCATGAATTTTAACTACGTGTGACGGAGCGAGGCAAAATGTGCAAAACGTAAAGTTCAAATTATTTAGAAAATGCTGAATATATTTTCTGAAGAATTAGTTAAAATGTGTAATTGAAAAGCAAAATATTTGAGTTATTTATCTCTGAAAATTCGTTGAACACTAAAAGAGATTGTCAAATTGTCTAAGTCAATAACATGAGTATTCATGTAGGTAAATCACTTTACAAACACAAAGATAATTTCTAACATACATATGTACTTACTCTGACGTTTATATGTGCACACTATTCATTTCCAAATTAACTTTTACTCAGTTCCAAACTTCCGCAATACGCCGCAAGTACATATGTATTTATATGAATAAGCTATAAACTATATAGTGTAAAATGTTATCTCGTCACGATATTGAAAACTATTTTAGTACTTAAGTACACTGTATACGCGAATGTTACAAATTCTCCGAAATCAGCAAACTCAAAACTTTGCGTATACACGAAATTGTATTGGATTTCATATCAACAATTTCACTAAAACCTTCATTGTACGAATTATCCAAGTTTCTTTCCGAAATTCTCTATATACAACAGAAAACTTTTCAATTCTCTTTAAAAACACAAATTGTCTTCTCTCAATTTACTATCAAACGCTTCCAGCATAAAGGACACGATTTACGTGAACAAATAAAGTTGATCGAAATGAAACTGAACTCTCGGAATTGCAACAGCAAATCTGATTTAATTAAAACATTTTCCTTTCGATCAAATCAACGCTTCAAAAAAAAGTTCCGCCTTTGTGTTCTCCTTGAAGGGATCCTTGCAAGCGAATCAGATTCAAATTAAAAATTCCTTCCAACATTTATTGGGATTCATGTTACTCACAAAGCTAAGTTGTTGTTTCCAGTAGACTATTTAAAATTCTTTTCAAATCACTAATATTACTTTAATCACTTTTAAGGCCATGTAAGACTTATCCGATCTCCTACCTTACCGACATTTTTTTGTCTGCAACGCTACGTCTACATTTATTGAGATATCAAATTGAAAATTTCTAAAATTAAAGAAAATATGCTAAGGTATGTTTATCTGGTCTTAAATTTTTGTAAAAATAAAAAAATAATTTTTCAAAAAATTTTTTTGTTACAAATGTCAATATTTAAGACTAGATAAACGTACCTTAGTGCTTTAGCTTCAATTTCAGAAATTTTCAATTTGATATCTCAATAAATGTAGACGTAGCGTTGCAGACAAAAAAATGTCGGTAAGTTAGGGATCGGGTAAGTCTTACATGACCTTAAAAACATTAAATTTATGTCATAGAAACCTATATTTTAAAAACCTATTTTTTTAGTCCTATAAAAGTGAGTGGAGGCAAAACCAGACACGTGTAATTTGCAAAGACGATTTTGTAGAAAATGAACAGGGAGGAATTATTTTTCATTATTAAAATGACTGAGGATTTGAGAATGTTAAATATATAGCACTTTTAATTTCAGAGTGCCGAGTATAAAATCGCAACGAAACCATGTAACAGCAGACCGGATTCCGAAGGTCTGACGATGGTGTGAGACGGTTTGATATATATCGCCATCAGGCCTACCGGTTTCTGCGATGTTGTTTTTGTCGCGATGATCTCCCTTTCGTAAATGCAAATGGAGATTATGAGCCCTGCCTGCAATGATATTAGACGATGCACTGCATCCAAATAACACGGATCGCGTGTTTCAATCTTGCAGCAGTGCTCCTCCAGTTTATCATATTCCTTGCACAGGATTTAACGTACAGATTATATCAATTAATTTTCATAAAAGTTTAAAGATTACAACCCTAAGCTCTCTTTATCTCCTAAAAGAGTCTAAAAATAATATATATCAAATTGATTGAAATTCATGTGACACACGAAAAGTCCGTAATCTCTGACCGTCCTATTTTCTCCAAAAATAATGTTTCGTTCCAGTTTGTATATTAATAATAAAACACTAGGAAATTGTGAGCTCGTAGAAAAATACTGCATGAAAAAAATCCTTGCTGCTTAATAACAGTATTTATAATAAAAGCGAGGAGTGAACAAAGCGATACTTTTTCATTTCCGTTTGAAAAAAGTTGGATCAGCGATGTTTAAAAATAGATGACACGGCGAGCGCGATACAATCTTTTCCAGCACGGATAAAGAGATAACACCACCGCTGCATTTAGAGCGAAAATTGATTTACTGCTAAACATGCCTTTTAGTTTGTTTTTTTCATCAGTTATTTGAATCCATAAAACTTGTTTACTAGCGCTAAAAAAAACAAATGATATCTAAAGTAAATTAATTAAGCTTTCACTGAAGCAATGACCCTTCGAGGAAAGTCCCTTGAATGGGAGGAACATATACTATATACATACTAACGAATAAACGTTTGATTATCTTGCTGAGTTTCACTCCAATCAAGTAAAGTGGCCAGACAGAACATTTTTTCCGCTTAGCTTCGAATTTCGCACGCATACATACTACCATTGCGTGTAACGCGCTATGTGAACTCAATCGTGTTTGATAAAATATATCGTGATAAGAGACTTTCCTGATATTAAGTAGAACTGAGACCAGCAATAATTTTAATTTTTATTGTGGCCATACAAATCTTGAGGAAAAATTAACGCTGCTTTTTTCAATCTCATAGAAAAAGTCACTTGCAATTCGGAGACCTAGTGCCAATAATTTATTGGATGTTTTGACATTTATTATGGAAAATAGAAGATCAAGATAGTTTTATGACTGTTCAAACTCGCATTTTGATGACTGGCAAACTGGGGGAGTTTACCAGTTTGTTGGTATTGTCTATAGGGCCCAAGGGCAAATCGTATTGGGGAGTGCAACCACAATGAGAGATATTAAGCTTTCTATTTACGTCCTAAGTCAACAAGGCATGGAATTTCGCTTTATTACTTGTATGGACAGATTCTGTGTGTGTCATGAATCTCATACACCCCCGCCCTTCCTAGACACAAGGGGTGTTCATTTTTATCGCATTCATGCTCTTAGAATTTAATCGCAGAAACGAGAAATCCCTGTTTTCGAATTACGTGACAAAAATTGCAAGAAAAATCCCAGAAAAGATCATCCCTTTTCATACTTTTAGACTAACCCTCTGGTCACACTTCATAGAACTTTTTCAAACCCACACGCTTGACCCCTTAATCCCCAATGATTGATTCTGATGAAAGCCTGGAATCACGAGGTGATGAATTACTTTTTTCAGATTGTGCGAAGTGTACGTGATCACTTTTTTTATTGAAGGGCCTACCGGAGGGATATCAGCTTCTCAAGAATTTTCCAATCAAAATTATATTTACCCTTTTATAGAAAAGATTCTTTAAAATTCTTTAAAATTCTTTACAATCCCTTGTTTTTCAGACATAAATATTCTGCAGTCATTGAAATAATTTCTACATATGAAATATGTAATGTATGAAATATATTTTCTTGTGAATGCTAAAAAATGTAATTACACAACAAATGGTATATGTGTCCTGAATTTGCATTAAGTATTCAAACACCTCGGGAATTCCACATTACAACGTCATAATTCTTCTGTTTATGTATTCTGTTACCAACAAACCAAAGCATTTAATGCAAATCAGTTCCATTTATAGTTAGAGTAAAGACAATTTATGAATGTTTACATTTGATCGTAATTCAGATGGTTTAGAAGCGGTATAATTAAATATACGATGATATGAATAGACGACTGCAAATCTGCGAATAGTTTTTCCGTTTGAAACTTAATTTAAAATCATGCTTCGTTTCCATCTACAATTTTTTCTGGTGGAGTGCTTTTTTCAAGTGGCATTTATTCGGAAAGGAGATAATATTAAATTTCTGCATAGGAATATTCGTTCGATGGCGCGAAAGCGTACATTTTCGCACGATTATAATCTTATCGGGGGGAATTCGTATTCAACGGAAGCGGCAAATTTGATTCGAAAAACGACGCGAGCTTCCCGAGCGGATTTTCCGCCTTTGATGATAAGAAAGATACACACCCGTACGTGACAAAGTGAACACCCCGTATATATGATGTCATTGTGTGTGCTCGCACGATTCACCCTCAGGCCCTTCAATTTCGTCTCGGAAAATGGCCGGTGGTTGCCAAAATATCGTTCGATCTTACCACATCACGTGACTGAGCGCGACAAAAGAGCGATACTTGAGGGTGACTTAAGCGTTGATAAAGAACGATACTTCTCATATGTGATATTGCAGATGTCGAGTCTTTGGATAAAGACGCACGAAATTGCTCTGCAGTCAACTTTATGTCATATACTTCTTCATCTAATTGCAAATTTAGATTTTATCTCTCCCTTTTCCCTCCTATAACTCATAAAACAAGCACTTACATTTTTATATCTAAACCATTTTCCAACAACTTTAACAGATATTTAAACCTCATAAATTTACAAGTCCAAATTGAGTAATTTTAATGTAAAAGTCATTTAAAACATGAGAAATTTTCCTAATCAATTTCAATGAATATAGCTAAAGAAATAAAATTTGTGAAATGGGAATTGCAGTTGTAGAAACAATCGCACTTATTAAAATATTTTACATTCAACCTTCTTTACATGCAGACAGTGAGCGAGCATAAAAAGTCATGAATTTCCTAGTAGCGTTTATTTTCATTTATCAATCCTTTCCCCTTTTCCCATAAAGTAAATGAGATTGAATTATTAAAAAACCTAAATAAAATATTTCATCAAGACTGACTACAATCGATTATTTTATATTTATATAATACTGAAGATTCTCAGATTGTGAGTGATAATGAGTACAATTTTATTTTGCTAATAAAAGGATCAGATCAAATTGAATGATAAATAATTGAAAAGTCTCAGAGGTAACAAGAGAATTCAACAACAGGATTTTAAAATTCTCTGCAGCCATTCTATTCGATTTCCAATAAGAAAGGTATCCTCTAACCTCTGGCTGGTACTCTAGTAGGTTGTAGGATGAGGTTTTAAGAAAATTCATCGAATCTCATCGAGGTAAGACGCAAAATAAAGATTCGAACGGATATTGCCAATTTTCAGGCGGAAGAAGAGCACGCCCTCGTCTAATCCAAGGGTTGGTACGCATGCGTAAGGAGGCTTTCCAACCTAAGTAGTCGAAACACTTACGAGAGCACCAACCAAGGATAAGCGCTTATTAAATTAGTCTAACGAACCTAATATCTTAATTAACTGAAGGATGCCCTTTACCTCCCACCCACATCTCTCCCATCACTTTGCAAGAGATCCTTAATCTTTGTGTACCGTTGAGATCACTTCAGCCTAATGACAATAATGAAAATCGACAACCCGCGGAATAAACCAACTTCATAACGCAATATCCACAGGAGATAATTTTACCTCCAATTTTCCTGCCATCAACTCCACATAAACTTTAGACTAATTATAAAGTTCAAACTATGATTATTTTATATAAATATTAGTAATTGCTTAGATTTTATTTCAAAATCACTTCCAAAATTGTGTGAAATTATATAAAAATAACTTTTTCCAGTAATTAAGAAATTAACAAATAATTTTAAGTTTCAGTTTAATTGAAGAGTTGTTAGTATTATGTATAGTTCATATTAGTCATGAGTGAAGGTAGCTTAAAAGCTGATGAAAATACGCTAATAACTTTGACTGAAGCCTTAACAAATTTCGCATATTCATTCGGAGTAACGAAGACACTGGAAGACATTTTTTTGCAAAAATAACAATTTATATTTGCATGAACTTTGGATAAAAACTAGAAATATATTCAATATTTGAATATTGTTTATATTGACTTTTAGGCAAGCTACATTAAGTTTTGAAACCCAGAATTGATTTTTCCTCTTGCTGTTATAAAGCGACGACTTTAACTAAACATTTTTAAAAATAACCTGTCATAACAAAGATTAAGTTGCGATTACATATATCGAAAATAGATTCTTCTCACAATCTCGAAATCTAACGGCGTCTGAAATGTTTACAAGAGATTTTGAGGAATTTCAAGTAATTCTTCTCAAGAGGATATCCCTCATATAAACAGCGAAAAATGAACGTGAACTTTAAGAATTTTTTTGGAAAAAACTATAAGATATTTTTTATTGAAATGTTGAGAGTATTTTATTAACAATTCGAAGAAGTAAAAAAAAATATTTATGAAATAATTGTCATAAATACTTTGCTGGTATCCTGTTGAAATTGTGATGATTCTTTTTTTGACATGAACTTTGTTGTTTTGTGTGTTGATAAATTGAGTCGATATTGTTTTTAGTGTTATTTATTTATATTCTTAAAGTTGTAAGATACATAAGATGTTTTAAGAATATGTATTTGAACTATATTTCGAGTGCACCTTCGGTTGGTGACTGCTATTCGACTACTGAATTTACAAACTAGTTAGTTAGGTAGGTAGGGCTATTAAAAATTAGAAAAAACTTAAAAGTGGGGGTGAAGACCCAAGCCAAACAAATGTGCTTGGCGTCAATGGAATTCCCCAGTGATTCATTTTACGATTATAAAACCTAATACCTGGACGGACAAGATTAAGTGCAATGAAATACTTAAAGGCCTACAACAGGGTGAAATCCCCAAGCTTGTTGTAATGACCATTTCAGGTACTGAACTATAGTTTTACAATCCTCGATCCTTATTTAGATTCATATTTTGCTAAATAGGCCTCAACATGCTCCCCCTCTTGAACCGTTGGTTCAATGAAATTTGATCACGGTAGTGATAATTCAATTGAAAATAACAATCATTGAGAAATTTAAAGTGCTGCTGACAAATAATAACTATACACATAATTGAATATAATACTAGATAGCGATAATAGAGATATAACCATATAAAG
>UCOH01009345.1:0-25788 GCA_900474275.1 Synergus japonicus
AATTGAAATTGTGTTGTTAATGAATGGACACCCACACTTTAATATTAACTGTTGTTTATTTCTAATATAAAGATGGGTAAGGTATACAATCGTACTCTTGAGGATAGATCAAGAGTGTAAGAATATTGTAACTGCGACGGAACTGCAGCTTGATAGGTAGCAAGTAAGTGACTAAAGATGTACATAGAGTTTTCTTAGGCGTAAGCGTAGGCGAAATACAAATTTTAGGAAGGGAGAATGGTCAAAGGGACGCCTCTTGTTAATTGTTGAAGAAAAATGGAAGTAGGAAAGTTTGGAAAGTTTGGACCCACCCAATTTGTGACGTAGAAAGCTGAGAAAGTGATTCCATCGGTAGGCTAACGAAGGAAAAATTGGGAAGGCTGATGCAGCCGTAATAAAGTTTATTGTAGGGTTAGCATTGAGAGTTTGGGCGGAGTGGATAAGTAGCTTAAGTAGTAAATGCAATCTGGTCGAAAGATGGTCAAGTACGGTCTCTCCAAATTAGAGGTTTTACAACTTAATCCCTAAATTGCTGAAACGCGTGAGGACAATAGCTATTTTCAAATTCATAGATTCTAATAGTTTAAGGTTTATAGAGACCATTTAGATATTTGAACATCTGCAAAGATAAGCATTAAAAATTTCTCGAGTTACGACGTAACAGTCGTGTACAATCGGAAAAATGTAGAGGGGGGGGAACGATGCCGAGCGGTATGCCGTCCGGGTGATGCACCTACTGGTATGCCAGTCAGGCGTTGTGCTGAAAACTACCGGTATGCCGGAGAGTTCAGCTGGTCAAGAGGCGGAATCCGCCTCCAACCATTCTGACGATTTTTCGTCGTGCGGGCCTTTTTATATCCTTGGGGCCTAAAGGGTTTGGATGGTGAGGGAAGAACTCTTTCGGTGGGAGATGCGCAGAGGACGTTTCCTCGATACCCGCGCTTCTGAGTCCCCATTCGCGATGTTTTACCCGAGTGAGTAGAAATTGTCTTCGCCGCGCGGTAGTCAGACCTAAGTCTGAGTATTTTGAGGCGAAGATTATTTCTACTTTTCCCTAAATTAATTCTATTTTAATTCTAGCTTTTTTATTTATTTACATTTAATTCCGAGGTAGCAATGTCGTTGGGGATCTTTGCGCCTGGGCGTATATCAAAGTCAATGTTCTACACGGAGTTTTGCGATTATGAAACACGCCCGTTAGAACGTCCGCGATTCAAAGGACCAAAAATGTTTTTGTGTAAATTGAAAAGACAAAGTATTGTGTTAATAATTATTTATTTAATAAGAAGAGGTTCGCGCTCTCGGTCGGAAGTTTACAGTTCGGAAGCCGAAAGATGTCTGAACTAAGTTGAAGTTCATCTAAAGTACATTCAAAGAGAATGTGAGTTTTTACAGAGAGGAGAGTTCATTCCTATTAGTGAAAATTAAGAAAAACCCGAATACAAGGTATTAGCCTCATGGTTGTAATTGAGTTTGCCTGATGGTCAGCGCTATAAAACCATTTACAGAGAGTCAAAGATTAAATCCTTAACTATGACGGTAGAAGCACGTCTGAGCAATAAGCATAAAAAACATAAAAAGATTTACAAAAATTGTCGAGGCTTGAAGTTATAAATATATAAAAAATTTAGAAACAGCTGTTAGTTATAAAATTTAAGACCTTAGGCAGGCTGGAAAATCTTCTATAAAATCTTCGTTTTAGACATGCTGTTCTTAGAATAAAGCTTTAGAAATAAAATAAAATTATAAAATATAGCAAAAATTGTGCCGATGTAACAGATGTTATTTTTAATTTTTGTTTATTTAATAATTTTATGTAAAACAGTACAAAGTATAAGTGTTGAGTTGTAAGTGGTAATTGTACAAATGTTGTTCTCTCGAATGAGAGGTGATTCAAGACTGGGTGCAAGAATGCAACTGAGCTTAGTTACAATTAGAGAGTAGAACTGAAGTGCAAGCTAGGATAACACATTTTAAGTTAGGAGATTCTTGTTGATAGAGATCACTGTTGTGATCCGAAAAAATGTTTATGTGATCACTGTTGTGGTTTGAAATATTCACTATCACTGTTGTGATTTAAAAAAATGTTTGTATGTCCACTGTTGTGATTTGAAATTGTCGCTATCACTTTTGTGATCCACTCACTGAAACTACTGATGCACTATTTTAATCGATGCGACTATTTGTGTTAACCGACCGATAAAATATCCGGCTCGAAGGACCAAAATGTTTGTGATTAATATGAGGTTTTTAAAAAATACATTTTTTTTTGTTAATTATGAAACACATATATTTAAAACACTGTATTAAGTAATGGATTGATTACAAATTCGGGTAATAGTGAGTTTACAGTAAAGATGGAGAAAATGAAAAGTGTGTTGTTGAAATGGTGTCAGAAAAGCGAATGATACAAAGTTCTTGTTCGTAGGATACAGAGTACTTCCTAAAATGTTTTATAGGCGTAGTCATTTTTATTCATAGAAACAGTAGGGGTTTTAGAGGACACCCATTTTTATAATTCTTTGATTGACCTGAAGGGTCGAATATTGTTTCCAGTATAAAATGAGTGTGTTCGTAAGTTTGGGGCTATAAAAATGACCGTTTAATTATTTGTGCGTAAAGTAGTAAAAGACTTAGAATAAGACGTGCTGGGGTCCAAGCCATTAAGGATTTATAGTAATAAAGGTAGTCTAATTTTACAGAGTGCTGAGGATTAGTAGACATTGAGGCTGAAATTTGGGATTCCCCAGAAAAATCCTTGATATTTTATGACAGTAAATATTATATTGCTAAAAATTAAATTTTGTCAAGACATAACAGCACTGAGAATATGAATACTTATATTGATATTAAAATACAAAGAAAATGGTGTAATAATGAACGATAACCAACTACAAATACGTGAATAAAGGAAGTGGAAAACACAACAATAGGAATATTTGAAAGGAAAGCGCTGAGAATCCACAATAATGTGCTTTTCAAAATCACAAAGATCTTTGTCGTGTGCGGTCGATGCCCCTGTCAATCAAGAACTCCCGGAGGGACGCTACCTTTTTCTTACCGTCACTTTTCTTCTGCCTTCCCGGCTCGTCGGAAAATTTTACTGCCTTCCGACGGGCCCACTCAGTGACGGCTCGTTAAAAGGCGTTCACCCCGACTTACAAAAGTACAATATTATCCTACAAATTACATCTTGCGTCCGCAACACTCATCTTCTGCTAGTTGTTGCAGAGTTCTCGTAGCAAGATAGGGTGCGGAAGCTGTACCAAAAGTGACTCTATTTAAAGAATATATTTCAATTGGTTCATTTGGATTGTTTCGCCAAATGATCTTTTGATACGTGCTGTCACTTGGATAAACTTTGATTTGCCTATACATCTGCTGGATATCAGCTGTGAGTACGAACAAGAAGGATCTGAATCTTAGAAATATTGAAATTAAGTCATCTTGTATAGTGGGTTCGATCATGAGACAATTCTTGATAGAAATCCCTGAAGAAGTTTTCATTTACGCTTCGAAAACTACTCTGGTTTTTGTAGTAATGCTATTTTCTTTCACTACTGCGTGGTGAGGGAGATAATAGCCCTAATCTAATTGTCTTTTATCTGTCACTTCAAATATGTGACCTTGTTCTATGTAATTATTTAGACAATTTGCATATTGTTCCTTTAGTGAAGGATCTTTTTCGAACTTTCTTTCAATTGAGTAAAAACGTTTAAAAACCCTATGTTTTGATTCTTCTAGTTGATTAATTTTTTCATTAAATGGTAATTTGACCAAATAACGACCGCTGTCATCACATTTGACATTTTGTGTGTATATTGATTCACACGATGTTTAATTCGTCCGTAATATTAATTGATCTGCTAATGTTACAAGGTCTAGATATGTTTCTTCTATTTAGAAACGTTCATCAACGCTTTCACGACTATTGTCGAGCAATTCGATATCATTGGGTATTTCATCAAAATTCTTTAAATGAATTTGAAATTTATCAAAACGAACATTTAATTTGACTAAATTTGGTCCACCTGATTAATATTCATTTAATAATTACTTAATTAGATTTGCGTTACTCTCTCTTGTAAAGGGTAATAAATTTCTAGATGGCTGGGCAGTTAGGTTTTTGTAGAGCATCAAGATTTTTTAACCACGTTGGTGTACGCTCAGTTAGGGCCAAGAGAGGGCGTCCGTTGTTTAAGTTCGCGTAGCGAGTTATATAATTTCGGGTTTTTTTTTTAGATTTATCTCAGTTTCAAACTTACAAGTATTTGTACTTAAACTTGGGAGATATTTATCGTTCTCACGGTTTGCGATGAACTAATTTTAAAATTATATCGAGTCTTACAAACCACAATTTTAGTACTGTATCGAGTCTCTTCCGCATCCGTGAAGCGATACTATCCTCCAATTTCTATTTTGATTTTGAATAAACTTGTTCTTTTTTGTTGTTAAATCAAGTGCGTATTTACTTGCCTCCCTCAGAAACCGTCCCACTCCCACAATTCTAGCCTATAAGAGGGCATAAGGTCTTAATACTCTAAGATTTAATAAGTTAAAGCATTAAGGTACGTTTATCTGGTTCTAAATATTTACTGACACTCATAAACAAAATTTTGTCGAAAAATTTTTTTTTATTTTAACAAAAATTTAAGACCAGATAAACATACCTTAGCAAAGTTTCTTTAATTTTAGAAATTTTCAATTTGATATCTGAATAAATGTAGACATAGAGTTGCAGAGAAAAAATGTCGGTAAGGTAGGGATCAGGTAAGTCTTACATGGCCTTAAGATCTGTGTAAAATTTAGGAAAATGTAGGGTACTTTTGAAGAGAAGTTTCAGGTTAAGATCAGTCTGGATTGAGGATCGAAGCCAGTTAGACCTAGAACAGTGAAGAATTTAGTGACGCTCGGTCTATATCTTACTCTTGAATCGTGTATCTTTAAAGTTTTATTTATTCTTCATACCAATCCCATTTCTCCCAAGTATTTTATTAAAATCAAATTTAACAAAATTCTCTAACATTTAAAATCTTTGTAAATCATTAGAAATCTCGTTAAATTGCATGAAATCATTAACAATTCTACAAAATTTTTTAAAAATTGGAAAAGTTGTTGAAGTTAACATTAACTCATATATATAGCACCCACGGACATTTGGCTGTAGAGGGCGCCACTTACATTCAACCTAACCTACCTGACTCATATGTAATATGTAGTTCGTGAGCGAACGTTACATCGTTTAGCAGATTATTAAATGGTTCTCTATAAGCATCGTGTGTTTCACTGATTTCCACCTGGATTAACTTAATAGGCCCAGGATCATACAGTGAATGTAGTTTTGTAAAAAATATCTTCTAGCTTTGAAGTGACTCTAGCGAACAGTGAGCGACGCGGAGCTCAGGAAAGAACGGTACGATTTCTTTTAGAACAAAAACGTGCGACGTTCGGTTTCCGGTTTTAAAATGAGTTCGTCGATATCTACGCGAATCGAGCCTTTGGGAAAGGAAAACTACGACACGTGGAGGCTTCAAATGCAAGTTTTGCTTATTAAAAACGATGCGTGGGGTTACGTATCTGGAATAAACCCCGAACCGGCCGATGTTTTGGCGAATGATGGAATACCGACTGAGGCATCCCTTCAAGCAAAACAGGCATGGATTTCCTTCGACATGAAGGCGAAATCGGATCTAATCCTGTCAATTTCCCCATCAGAGCTTAAGCAAGTTAAAAATTGCGCAACATCTCGAGAAGTCTGGTTAAAGTTGCAGTCCATATACCAATCATGCTCCTTTATAGTTTACCCGCGAGCTTTGGAAACTTCCGATACGCAATTGAGTCTCGGGACGAGCTGCCGACACCAGAAGTGTTGAAAGTGAAAGTGCGCGAAGAATTCGACGCGAGAAAAAGTAAAATCCGAGAAGATACTCAAAATGCCATGTATGCGAGCGGTAAAGGTAAAAGAAATTTTCACAAAAAGTTTAGTAAATCGACAGGACAGTCAGAAAACCGCGAAAGTGAAAAATCCTCTAAAGAACCCTGCAATTTAAAGTGTTTCCGATGCAAAAAGATCGGACATACGGCAAAAGAGTGTTTTTCGGATCGTCGGAGTACTCAACAGAAAGCTGGTAAGGCAGATGAATTGTGTTATCACGTTACCCACTGCGAGACAGTCGATAAGGAAGAAAATTTCGATCATCCTGTTATCAACATGGGATCAGCCGATAAAAGAGAAGATCTACAAAACCCGGTGATCAATGAGGGAACTAATTGTAGAGAAAAGGAGTTCATCTATCTGGCCACCACCGCAGATTCATCAGCTGACCCAAAAGCACTAAAAGTGGGAGTAAATGCACAGAAAAATATGTGGTGCTTGGACAGCGGTTGCACATCTCATATGTGCAGCAGCAAGAGGAAATTCGAGGATTTAAATGCTTCGAATCAACAATCCATAAACCTTGCAAGTAACGCGTCGACAAGTATCCAAGGTAAAGGTGTAATGAGGTTAACCGTGTGTGACAATGACATTCAAAAGGTGCTAAAACTAGAAGAAACGTTATATGTACCTGATCTGCGTCACAGAGCAGACCGAAAACACAGCTTCAGCGGCAGCAGGCTTCGAAATGTAAGATTTGGAAATCCGGCATCAACGACTTGGACATCTCAATGAGAGAGATACGAAGAAGCTCATCGCGGAAGAGGCCGTAGCGGAGATGCGGATCAACAAAGACGGCAAGCTTCCATCTTGCGGAACGTGCCTAAAAGGTAAAATGATCAGTACTCCATTCCCAAAGAAAAATAAACGCAGTACCGAGATACTGCACATAGTTCATACCGACGTTTGCGGCCCAATTCGAACAAATTCCATGGGTGGGTCGAAATACTTCGTAACTTTTATAGATGATTGCACAGGATGGTGCGAAGTTCGTTTCTTGAAAAATAAAAGTGATGTTTTATCCATTTTTCAAAAATATAAGGCATTCGTCGAGAACCAAACAGGGAAGAAGATAAAAAACGTACAGTCTGATAATGGAGGAGAATACTGCAGTAAGGATTTCAACGACTACTTGGTGGAACATGGGATAAAGAGGAGACTGACTATGCCATACACGCCGCAACAAAACGGTGTAGCGGAAAGACGGAATCGCACCCTGGTCGAAATGGCTAGATGCATGCTCATCGAAGCCGATCTCCCTCCATTGTTCTGGGCAGAAGCGATTGCAGCAGCAAACCACATCCGAAATCGCTGCCCCTCGAGTAGCTTCCAAGGTAGAATCGCGTTAAGCAAAGCTCCGAATAAGGGGAAGATCGATCCTCGATCTAAAAAATGCATCTTCACAGGTTACTCTGAAGAGTCTAGAGCCTACAGAGTATGGATTCCAAATGAAAGGAAGATCCAAGTCACTCGTGATGTGGTCTTCTTGGACAGCTTCGACAGGAATGGAGAGTATCAAAACTTTACACCGGAAAATCTCTGGCTGAAGAACACAGCAGAGACAAATTCAACGAAAGTTAATCTAGAAGTACAACTCCATCCTGCGCAGAAAAACAATGACCGAGGGGTAGTAGAGCCCCCTCCACAAATTAACATCGAAGTTCAATCAGAAAATGAGGATGAAGGGGAAGAAGAAGAGAATCCTCGTCATTTAGCTGAGGGACAACATGTACCTGTCAGAAGAGGCCCAGGCCGGCCAACTTACATCCGAACTGGTGTCAGGGGAAGACCTAAAAAAATGTTTCATCAGGCTCACGGAAGATCCGTCATGGACAACTTTGCTGGATTAGCCGAGATCTCGTTCGAAGAGGCATTATCTGGAGATGATACAAAAGAATGGAGAAGAGCAATTTGCGACGAAGTCAAGTCGCTGATTGAAAAAGGAACATTTGAGGTAATCGAACGCCCAGATGATCGGAACGTGATTGGCTGCCGTATGACACTCCGAAACAAGTTCGATGTGAACGGAAAGCTGGAAAGACGAAAGGCTCGTCTCGTGGCAAAAGGATATAGTCAACGTCCCGTAGTCGATTTCAACGAGACCTTCGCGCCTGTAGCTCGTCTGAGCTCAATAAGAACAGCAATGGCCATATCAGTCGAGCACGATATGTTCATACATCAATTGGACGTTACAACTGCATATCTAAACGGCAGTTTAGAAGAGGAAGTCTTCATGGAAATACCCGACTTATTAGAAGAAGTTCTACAGGGTATTATCGACTCCAACGAAGTCAAAAACCACACAACTCGAGAGGCTTCAAAAATGCTCCGAGAAATACAAGGTGGAGACAAAGTCTTTTTATTAAGAAAGGCTATCTACGGGTTAAAGCAAGCTGGTCGGCAGTGGCACAAAACATTGGACGTCGAACTCAAGAACCTAGGATTGACACCGCTTGAGTCGAACCCGTGCGTCTACACTGCAAAATCGGAAGAAGACATAATGATCGTTGTTGTCTACGTCGATGACATGGTCATAGCGTCACAGAATCTGGAATGGATACAAATACTAAAATCTAAATTATCGAAGAAATACGCTTCAAAAGACCTTGGTGAAATTCGGTACTGTTTGGGAATGGAATTCATAAAAAATCAAGAGGATCTTCAAATAACTCAGAAGATGTACACTAGGAACCTTCTTGACCATTTCGGGATGACAGAATCTAAGCCCGTACAAACTCCACTGGATTCAAACGTCAAGTTGATGAAACTGGAACCAAGCTCAAATGATGACATGAAGATTTACCCATTCCGTGAACTAATAGGATCTTTAATGTACCTAGCAGTAGCAACTCGTCCAGATATTGCATATGCAGTCAACTTTTTAAGCCAATTCAACACCTGCTACACAAAAGAGCACTGGATCGCTGGCAAAAGAGTCTTGCGGTACCTAAAAGGAACACTGAACAGCGGAATCAAATTCTCTAAAAGCGGAAAGGAGTTGGAAGGCTACGTGGACGCGGATTGGGGATCTTGCACAGAAGATCGACGATCCTATACAGGCTACGCATTTATTCTTGCTGGAGCCGCTGTGAGCTGGGAAGCGAAAAAGCAGCGAACGGTCGCATTATCCAGCACCGAAGCCGAGTACATGAGCCTTTCAGAAGCATCCAAAGAAGCCGTATATTTCCGTCGTTTTCTGGATGAAATCGGTCTATCAATAAATGGCCCAACAACGATCTATAACGACAACCAGGCCGCACTGAAGTTGGTTAGGAATCATGTCTTCCACTCCAGAACAAAACACATAGACATTGGCCACCACTTCGTACGAGATGCATTGAAGGACGGCTATATCGACGTAAAATACAGGAGCACCGATGAGATGACAGCAGACATCCTTACCAAAGGATTGGTGAGATGCAAGCACGAAAAGCATAGATTGAGACTCGGCGTGGAGCCCATCATTTAGAGCCTCATGCCCAGTGTTTGAGGGGAAGTGTTGGAGTTAACATTAACATTAACTCATATATATATAGCACCCACGGACATTTGGCTGTAGAGGGCGCCACTCACATTCAACCTAACCTACCTGACTCATATGTAATATGTAGTTCGTGAGCGAACGTTTCATCGTTTAGCAGATTATTAAATGGTTCTCTATAAGCATCGTGTGTTTCACTGATTTCCACCTGGATTAACTTAATAAAAGTCTCATGAAATTTTTTTAAATTATTAGAAATCTCATAAAAATCCATCATATCTATAAAAATGCAGCAATATTTTTTAAAAATCGACTAATTTCTTGAAAGTCCTTAAAAAATATACAGCCTTTGAAATCCTTTTAAATTATACTAAATCTCTTTAACATCTTAAAGATCTTTTGAAATCTCTCCATAAAATTCCTTGTCAAACTTATTTTAAAAATTCTTGAAATCTTATGGTAACATGTAAAATTCTTTTATATCTTTAAAATTCATTAAAACTATTAAAAATCTGATTAATTTCCATGAAATCCTTTAAAATTCTCACAAAATCTTTTATTAGAAAAATCTCTTGAAATCACTTAAAATGATTAGAAATCCCATAAAATCCCTCGCAATTCATAGAAATATTTTAAAATATCTTCCATTTCCTTACAATTCCAGAATAACATTTAAAATTTCTCAAAACCTCATAAAACTCCTGCAAAGCTTTTGAAATTTCTGAAAATTGCACGAAAACCTTAGAAATTGCTGAAATTCTTTGAAATCTTTATAAATTCTTAAAAAAAACTCTTAAAATATCTAGAAATTTTTCCAAATGTAGAATCCCTTTTAAAATCGCTAAGAATTCTTAAAAGTCTCTTAAAATTACATAAATTCCATTAAAATTTCATGAAATATCCTAAAATCCCTTAAAATTCTACGAAATCTTTTTCAAATCCTAAAGCTCTTTTGAATATTGTAAGAACCACTTAAAAATCGTCAAATACCTTTAAAATTTCTAGAAACCTCTTGAAATTCCTTTCTAGAAAAATAGTTTCTCTCTAAAAATTTCTCAAAAATCTCGCATACATTATAGTTTTAAATCTGATTGGGCTTTGAATGACTTCAAGTTGTAAAAAGAAAAACAAAATAATCAAAAAAGATTCTATTTTGAATAACACGAATTCTTTTCTATTTTTATAAAAAAAATCTCTTTTCAACCTCTTTTAATTAATATAAATACTGTGATTGCTGATCGGTTTTTGGGGTCACCCTGAACAGCATAAATCGACGATAAATTTACAGTTCTGATTGAAAAAAAAAGAATAAAAGTTGAATAATTCTATAACTGGGATAGAGTTTCATAAGTGGCCATTCATTCTCTCAAATTGTAAGAAAAGGCCATAAATCGCGTTTGAATTGGAGAAACGTAAGAGGCATAAATTTAAGCGATCGATTTTTAGGTTCTGAATTTTACAAATTGGTATTTCCATGCGAATTAACGCTTTCCAAAGCCGTGCTATTACGTTCGACCATCGCTCGAGGCAACATATAGTTCACTAACGGCGCGTAAGCACCGTGATATTTCCAGTTTGGGTAACCGGATTAGAGCAAACCGATCCTGATCCTAGTCCATTACCAACTCAAATATAACCACTAAAATCCTCCCATCATGCAAACTCGCTCCGCGATAATTTAACGCATGAAAAATTTTAGTCCGCTAATAAAGCAGATTTCTCTTGAGAAAAAAGTATCATTATATATAGAGTTCATCGCTTTCTTTATATCACCCGTGTGCATTTAATGCAACGAGACAAGCTTCCAGAGGTGAAATTTGGTTCAATATCGCCTGCAATAAATTATTTCCATTATATATTATCCAAGATTTATCTCATTTATCTCCTATCTTAAAAAAGTGGTGTCACGAAATGTCTCGAAAATTTCGCATACACTCCCGAGCTTGTCAGTGTCTGACCAAGGGCTAACAGAACCTAATTAAATTAGCTTAAAATTAGACTGTCGAGATTGGGGCTAAATTAAGTTATATTAATTAAATTAACTTCGAGATCTAAAATTTTATCGATTCAAATGGGTCCATTTAATGTCCAAAGAAACCCAAAAAAGTTTAATCTACCTCTAAGGCAAGGAGTTGATTTTAAGGGTGAACCTGGGGGGTTAGGTGGATGAAACTTTTTTGGGCTTCTTTGAACATTAAATGGACCCATTTGAAACGATAAAATTGTAAATCTGGAAGTTAGGGGAATTACAATGATTTTTTTGTACTTAGGAGTTGATTTTGAGGGTAATCCTGGCGGGTTAGATGAATGAAACTTTTTTTGGCTTCTTTGTATATTAAATGATATGTGGTATATGGTATATGGTGAAGGAGGGTATGTGTTTGTAATGATCAATTTTCTTGATCGTGCTTTATCCAATGTCAAGGTATAAAATCTACTTCTGCAATTTTTCTCGTACAACCACGAATCACAACAAAAATAACCTATTTTGACACTTATAATATTATACATGACACATAGCTCGTCTGATTGATTTCTGCTCAGTCCCTTCATAGACAGTCTAGATCAGACGGTCTTGACAATACTAGACTAGGCGATCCACTAGACTCCCTAGTGGAAAAATCTTCTGGCGTTGGCCAGACCCAGCCTACACTGAGAGACTTTTTGTTAGAATAAATGATAAATATGAATGAGAATTTAGTATAATATCGTTCCGAAGTAGGGAAAACATGGTTTGCGTATCAAAAATTAATATAGTGGTTTTCAGTCGGAAAAATTAATATTTTTGTTCGAACACAAGCGAAGTTAAAACGATTGTAATACATTTTATTCGAAAGAATGAAAACATCTTTTGAAGTTGTCATACAAAGCATATGAGAATCTCAAACGATTATATGAAAAATAACTCACTCCACTAAAAAGATTTAACCTTTAGAAAGAGGAACTAAATACACAAATTAAATACAATCAAATACGAAAACACATGAACAATTATTATTTTTATTATTATATATACTTAATTTATTCACTAAATACATAATCGCACGCTTAATCAGCCGGAAAAATCGAATTCGCTGCGGCAAGATTCGAACCTGACTTAAGCATTTTATCCCTAACGGCCTAACAACTAAACTCCATGGCTAACTGTACATTATAAAATATTTGGAAAAAATCTCGATAAAGTAGCGTTGCTTGACACTTGATTTTTTATAAAATGCATTTTTTAAAGGAACTTATAATATTCTTGTATGCAATAACATTATATAATTTGATATCTCAGTAACTCAGTATATAATAAATTTGAATGTATTTAGATGTAATATTTTAGTTTATAAATTTCGTGAATAAATATTCCTAATGTTTTAAATCCCATAGTAAAGAAATCACTTGAAAATAGAAAGAGTTAACTTTGATTTAAAATGTTGTGAAACATATATGTAATAAAAGCGCATTCCGCATTCCGCATATTCGGCTGCACATTCGGGCTCGATCGGAAAACGGCGGTAACATTCGAGAAGCATTCTCAAACGAAACTATATGAAAAATCAAGAATAATGATATCATAGTTTGCTATGCGTCTCAGGTTTCTGTCAACTTCATATTGACAATATCAATTTATAAAATACGTTTTCGAGATTACGATATTCACTATTTTTCGAAAACTCAGTAAAAAGAATATCATTTTTTCATAGAGTTAATTTATAAAATGGAGATTCATAATATTTCGTATATAGAATACTACTTTCTCGACTTCGTGTTTTAAATACTCGTATGATAATATTAAACTATAATACTGTAGTACGAATAAGTGTGATAGAACCTCGATTTTCCCTATTTCGGAACGATATTATACTAAATTCTCATTCATTTTTATCATTTATTCAAATAAAAGTCTCTCAGTGTAGACCGTCTAGACTCTAATATGGCGCAGATCAGACGGTCTAATCTGGGGCTGGTCATACCTGTAATACTTTTGCAAAGTTTGTGACTAGACGCTGAAAAATAAAAGTATATCTTATAAAAAATAATTATTAATTAAGAACATGATTTATTAGTTGACATATTATGTATATACTTATAAATAATCGATATTTGTAAATTTTAATGCATATATAACAAATAAAATTTCGCAAGCAATCGGGGAAAATCAAATGCATGACCTACGAGACGCGAGTCCAGCTCCCTAACCATTACCCTAAGCTTCGAGGTGAAGGTAACACATTTTTTGCACGGTACACTCAACAACTCAACCATACAGAAATATTAAATTATCTCAAAATAATTTCATTAAAAATAGCTTTTGCGTTAATAATGAATGAAATACGTATATAAAATTTTTCATGTTTTTAATATTCACTTTTACAAAACCTAAAACCGTAGAATTTATTGATATAAAATTTATATTAAGTACTCTTAAAGTATATATTAAATTTCCTTTATTACTGAGATGCATTAAAATTGATATAAATAAAAACAAAAATTACTTTGATAGTGTTAGTTTTGTATAATATTTTGTATTAGTTATTTAGATACCCTATAAATTTCTCGAAAATTGAAAAAAATCTGGCTGATTAATACTTGGAAATTTTTATGGTATGAATTGCAGATCTGGACCACACTAGATTGTCAAGACTATAAAAAAAAGTTTAATAGTGTTAATTTCATGTTTTAAATAATTTTAGACACCCTAACAGTTTTTCGAAAATGTTGAAAAAAATTTTGCAGATTGAAACTTAGAAATTTTTATTGTGTGAATGGCGGATCAGTCCCAGATCTGAACCAGACTAGATGACCGAGACTAGACGGTCTATACGATACCAGATCTGGGCCAGATCTGACATCAGACTGCCAGCAAATTTTTCCACACGGGCTGTTGTTGCAAACCTGATTGTCTTTTGAATGACTTGAAGTTGAAAGAAAAACAATAAACTAATGGCGCACAAAACTTCCTCGAAATTTCACAAAATCTCTTGAATTCTTTAAAATTTCTGGAAAGTTTATCAAAACATTTAAAATTCTTTAAAATCCGTTGCAATTCCCTGAAACCTTTTGAAATCTCTTAAAATTCCTCGAAACTTCACAACATCATTTAAAAACCATTAAAATCACTTAAAATCACTTCAAAATCCTCAAAATTCCTTACAATACGTTAAAATTTCTTAAAATTCCATTAAACTCCACGAAAACCTTTTAAAATATTAAAATCATATAAACTGTTAGAAATCTTCCAAAATGTGTTAAAATCTCTTTAATTTCTTAAAAATCTCTTGAAATTCGTTAAAATTTGTAAAAATATCTAAAAAAATTGCTATAAAATCAGAAAAGTCTCCTAAAATATTTTAAATTATTAGAAATCTTATTAAATTCGACGTATGAAATTCATTCACATTTAAAATCCCTTAAAATTATTAGAAATCTCATCAAATTCCATGAAATCCTTTCAAACTCTATAAAATTTTTTAAAAATTAGATAAATCAATAAAATTACTTGAAAACACGATAAGATTTGAGTCCCTTGACGTCCTTTCAAATCTCTTTAAAATATTAGAAATCTAATTAAATTTCATGAAATCCTTATAATTCTATAAAATCTTGTAAAAATCAGAAAATCCCTTAAAACTAGCTGTAAAGTTATTTTAACTTTTGTGCTCATTTAATGAGCACTTTGCTTCCTGTAAGCAAATATGATTTGCTTCCTCATAGAGGAAACAATAAGAAGTTTATATATTTAACTTTATTTTTCTTTTATTTTAGATAATAATTGTTAATATTTAAAAACGTTGGTCTTCTTCCAGCATTGTTCATTCTTCCCCCTCTCCCTAAATTCTTCAAATGTACCCCTCTTCCACTACTCTTCCAACCACCCCCTCTGCCCCTCCAAGTCCACCCTTCTCCTCGTCATCATACTCTCCAAATTGTCCCTTCTCCTTCTCTTCCTAGATTAACATTTTCCTTTTTTTTCCTTCTTCCTTTGTCTTTTCTTTTTTATTTTTCAATCTGATAGTATTATAAAAAAATAAAAGATTATTAAAAACATATCAATATATTAAATTATTAAATAATAATTTATTTATTATTTTTTTTAACTTTCTCAATTAAATGCATTAATCATACAGATCAATCGATTCATCTCGACATAAAGAATATTTATTTTCCTTACGTCAACTCAAAATTTTGATTATTTTAAAACATAGAGTGAAAAAATAACTTTCAAAATTATAAATAAACATAACTTCCTTATTTTTTAATGAAATGCGTTAATCATATAGGTCAATCGATTCGTCTCGATGAAAGGAATCTTCATTTCCCTTACACCAGCTTTAAATTTTCAATATTTGAGGAGTTATAGTGGAAAAATGAATTTTACGAAAATTATAAAAGTACATAAAACTTTTAAAATTACATATTTTCTGAAACCCTTGTAAGAAATTCAACTAGGTATATAGTGGAATAAGTATGCAAAATTTAATCAATTGATCTCTACGCGTTTTCAAGAAATTGCTGGATCGTCACACACACATACACACACACGCACGGACATTTTTTCAGATCATCATATTAGATATATTGCCCTTGAAATATGTTCAAAGAAACATTTTTTAGGAAACTGGATTTTGTCACCATTACATAGCTTCCTCTATGAGGAAGTAATTATTATAAATTTCATAAAATGTCGCAAAATTCTTCAAAACTTCACAACAGGATTTAAAATCCCTTAAATTCTCTTAAAACACGCAGAAACCATTTCAAATCACTTAAAATTTCACGAAAACCTTCGAAATCGTTCTAAATTCGTTGAAAATTTAATTTACCAACATTTAAAATCCCTTAAAATTCCATAGCTTTAAAAATTCTCTTGAAATTTCATGAATTTCGTTAAAATTTCGTGAAAATATCCTGAAATACCTTAAAATTCTACAGATTCTTTTAAAAATCCCAAAAATCTTTAAAATTCGCTTAACATTTGTCAAAATCCACCTATCGCTAAATTTGAATCAGGAAAATTTCATCAATTTATGGGGAACTTAGTAATTTTAAGGACTTTTAAAGGATTCAAGGGATTTTACTGGTTTTCATGGAATCTTAAACACTTTTAAGATATTTTACAGGATATTTACTGATTTTGAGGTCTTTCAACGGATTTTTTGAGATTTCATTAGAATGTCAGGAATTTTAAGAAATTCCATGACATTTCATGATATTTGAAATAATTTCAAGGGATTTTATGATATTTTATAGGATATTATTAATTTTAAGGACTTTTATGGAATTCAAGGGATTTTACGTGATTTCATTGTATTCTAAATACTTTTAAGATATTTTAGGGATATTAATTTATTTTTTAGACTTTGAACGGATTTTACGAAATATCAATGGATTTTCGGAAATTTGAAGATTTTAAATCAGATTTCATGGGTCTTTGAGTAATTTTAAGGAATATCAATTGAATGTACGCGAAAATTTAAGGAATTTCACGACATTTCGAAAGATAATAAAGGCATTTTAAGGAATTTTATGAGACTTATGAAGATGTAACAAAAAGTGATGTAACAAAATGTCCCTAAAATCTCGGTTACATGTTTCAAATCTATCTCTAAATTTGAATCAGGAAAATGTGATAAATTTTTTAATTATTTGAAGGTGTAAGAAATTAAATAAATAAGCGTACAGGTAGCGCTAGTGTTGGTTGCTAGTTTAAATAAATTTGAAGGTCTCTAAATGCGGGAGATGGGATATGTTATAGCAACCTTATGCATATTGATCAATTTATAATCACTCTGTCATCCCTCGTCTCTTCGTTATCTTCAAAGAAATTTTCTTTCCAGATTTTAACTCCTCCTCTATCTACGATCCTGATTCGAGGGGCTAGAAACTTTTGAACAATATTCGTGAATGTTTTACGGAAGTGTCCCGGAACCATTACAAATTTTGCAATTGATGTTCGCAAAGTTCGAACTTCCGTAGGGAGAAGCTGATGATAGGTAACGAGCTTGCAGAAGAGCGAGGAGGAGCAAATTTGCATAGAGCGCGTCCTAGCTGCTTTGCCATTGTCACACAGACAAGTGTCGTGCTGTGAAAACATAGAGGAAAGCATGAACAAGTAATTTTCACGCGCTGTATACTTTCAAGAGTCAATTTTCAAAATTACTAAATCGCGTTCTGTAAACAAGAAATTTTTAATGAGAGATTGTGTGCAAATCAGTCCATTACGTGCAGCGCTACGCGTGCAATTATTTTTTTTATTTTCCTTAACTTAAAACTTTAAGTCATTCAAAAGCCCATTTTTTTAGAAAGGATCCATGAAACATCCATATTTTGACATACTGATTGTTCTGAAAAGATGTTAGAGTTTAAGTCAAAATATTGTAACGCCTATTCCGCACTCCTGATTCGTCGTGTAAGTATCAATAGTGATTTTCGACAATCGATACTAACCGAATCGTAAATTCCACCACACGTGAATTGAATTTGAAATTTTGAATTTTGTTTCGTTAATAATCATTTTTTCACGAGTCTAAACTCGAAATACATTGAAAATCTAGGAATTTTAAGGGAATTTTTACAGATTTAATGGAAGATATTGGGATTTTAAATGTTATCGTAGAATTTTAAAGAATTAGAAGTTTCTGTGAAATTTTAGAATTTTTCAAGATTTTGATCAGATTTAAATCGTACTGCAAGGTATTTTTATGACTTTTAAAATATGTATGTGAGGGATTATATGTGATTTCTAATAATTTTAAGTGATTTCAAGAGATTTTGAGAAATTTTAAGGGAATTTGACGATTTTTAAGTAGTTCTTACAATATTCAAAAGTGTTTTAAGATTTTAAGAATATTTCAAAGAATTTCAGCGATTTCTAAGGTTTTTGTGAAATTTTAAGGAACTTTAAGAGTTTTATGGCAATCAAAAGGATTGATAGAAATTTTTAAAGATTTTCACTAATTTTAACATGAATTTTAAGAGATTAATGATTTTGGAGGTTTTCATGTGCTTTTTTCACGATTTTTAAGTGATTTTTACGAAATTCAAGAGATTTTTAGGATATTAAATCGATTTTGTAGAATTGTATGGGATTTTAGGATATTTCGTGAAATGTTGATGGAGTTTAAGAGCTTTGTTAGAGTTTTATGGGGTTTTAAGGAATTAAAAATATTATCCTGAAATTTTAAGGAATTTTATGAGATTTCCAATAATTTTAAGCCATTTTGAGAGATTTTTCTGACATTTAAATGATTTTGTAAGAATTTTAAAGGATTTCAACAAATTTGATAAGATTTCTATGTAATATTCTTAAGGGGTACAAAAGATCTAAAGAGATTTTAAATGTTACCGTAAAAATTCAAGAATTTTTCTGGGAATTTTAAAAGATTTTCCTGAATTTTAACGTGAAATTCAAAAGATTTATGAGTTTGCAAATTTCTCCCAAATTTTTAAGGGTTTCATGGAATTTGAAGTTATTTCTATTACTTTTAATGGATTTTAAAGGATATAAAAGGGATATGAATTGTTATCGCTGAATTAAAAAGAATTTCAAGAAGTTTCTGAAAATTTTAATAGATTTTCAAGAATTTTAAGCGATTTCACAGGTTTTCAAATGTTTCTTGTAATCTTCCGAGATTTTCACGAAGTTTAACATAGATTTTAAGAGATTGGAGAAATAAAACATAATAAATTATATAACATTAAAAAAGAACGTAAATGTGCGCGCAGGGCGCGCCTTTGTTCTTGTATATGAAAACCTAGTAGCTAGGTACAAAATAAAGGTGTAATAATTCATAGTTTGAAAATTATACTTTGAAAGTACTTAAAAAGTTTAGTCAGATATCCCTTCGACATCAGGTTGGCAGCTCTTAAACCAGCGACCTTAACGTGTTTGTCCTTAACGTCTCTGGCGATGGTTTTCATAAAGTTCCAGGAGAAGTACCTGCATCGCGAGATAACCGTCATACTTTATATGCACAGAATCTACTTCCATCTTTCCACGTCTGAGGCATTATGTGTAAGGATTCGCAGAAGCATGGTGCCATCGTGGAACGTTATGGTCGTAGTGCAGACCAATTATAACTGCATGCATAACTTGGGTAAACTCGCCCGAGACTCCTGTAAAGCCACTAAAAGACAAACTAAGGTTACAGATGTTATAGGAGCACCCACTTGGCATCAAGCCCATGCCGCGGGTTGGGATTGTTGGGTTGCGAGGCGGAGCGACGCGACGAGAGTGGATGATGCAAAAGTTTCATAACCCCAATGAAAATGTCGCTCCGCTATTGCCATGCCGCCATGTGCATACAGCATGGGAACACGAATCTTCGCTTCAAATAGAATTTTTATTGTTTTCCTTTTCTTCGAGTCAGCCAACAAATTTTTATTAGTTACCGCACAGCGGAACTATTGGTTCCACTTTCCGAATTCTTCCAGCAACATACATGTCACGTGGAATGAGGAAAATGAAGCAAATCAAAATCAAGAAAATTAATCAAAATGAAGTAATTTATTAATGTAGAAAATTCCATGTGGTTTAAGTTCTGAACGTTCAAATGAACAAATTTCGTATTGATTGTATTTTAAACTATAAACAGTGTTAAAACATGAATTCATTTGCATTAATATTGATTTTGTATGAAAGAATATGGGAGACATTATAAGTGTCTTCCATATTCTTCTATATGAATTAATCATGATTAAATTAATGTTATGAATAAATTATGCAGGATCGAATAAATATAACTTCATGTTGTTTTGAACCTTTTGATCCCAACATGATGAACAGAGAAGGGACGAAAATCTCACTCAAATGTAATTAATGTTTAAACACTGTTTATAATTTAAATCAATACAAACATTCTTACATTTGAACATTCAGAACTTTTGTTGCATAAAATTCAGAACTTGCTGACAATGCAAATGCATTTTTCTACACATATATCAGTACATGCATGTATTTCTTTCTTTGAGAATTCTTTTGATTGAGACGTGTCATGAATGCGAAGGTAGGATAGATATAAGGAACATTGTTAACATTTTGAAGGATCTTAGCTTTTCATGTTCGAAATAAAGTCGTTATAAGTCGAAAATACATTTTCGTCGTTTAGATGGATGAACATTGACGATGTGTCTGCATGTACACGGGGTTTGGGGATCGAGAGCATACTTTTCTACATCATGAAGCCGTTTTCAGAAGGAAGTATGCACGACATTACGTCGTTCTACTCTTCAGAATGCAAGTGCGATTTCTGTGACTTTCCATTCTGAGACCCACAGGGACACGCGTCTGTACCATTAATCTTGATTCCGTGGACCAATGGAGAATGCAGCTGAATGGTGAGACCGTCTAAATCCGCATAACCTCGGGAGGCACCTTCGATCTCTCTTTCTGTCCCCTTTCCTTTCTTCATCTTTCTCCTTTTCTGTTCCCTATTTAGTATGTACTTTCTGCGACTCTAGAGCAACTCTATCCCGTATAATCGAAAGGTCCAGTATTTTGTTATCCCTCTCGCATGGAGAGTTTCTTCTTATCGGCATCACACAACGATCCCTTTTATTACTTAGACTTATTGTAATTCATCTTTGATTGAAGATTTAACTAACAGACCAACACTTTTGCACTTTGCGCATGATTATTTATTTAATTTCTTACACCTTCAAATCATTCAAAAATTTATCACATTTTCCTAATTCAAATTTAGAGATAGATTTGAAACATGTAACCGAGATTTTAGGGACATTTTGTTACATCACTTTTTGTTACATCTTGATAAGTCTCATAAAATTCCTTAAAATGCCTTTATTGTCTTTCGAAATTTCGTGAAATTCCTTGAATTTTCGCGTACATTCAATTGATATTCCTTAAAATTACTCAAAGACCCATGAAATCTGATTTAAAATCTTCAAATTTCCGAAAATCCATTGATATTTCGTAAAATCCGTTCAAAGTCTAAAAAATAAGTTAATAGCCCGTAAAATATCTTACATGTGTTTGAAATTCCATGAAATCCTTTAAAATCCCTTGAATCCCTTAAAATTCTTAAAATTACTAAATACTGCATAAAATATCGTAAAATCCCTTGAATTCCATAAAGGTCCTTGAAATTATTTCCCGTGCGGAAAAATTTTCTGGCAGTCTGATGTCAGATCTGGCCCAGATCTGGTATCGTATAGACCGTCTAGTCTCGGTCATCTAGTCTGGCCCAGATCTGGGACTGATCCGCCTTCCATACAATAAAGATTTCTAAGTTTCAATCTGCAAAATTTTTTTCAACATTTTCGAAAAACTGTTAGGTGTCTAAAATTATTTAAAACATGAAATTAACACTATTAAAATTTTTTTTATAGTCTTAATCGAGGTCTTGACAATCTAGTGTGGTCCAGATCGGGGACTGTACTGCAATCCATACCATAAAAATTTCCAAGTATTAATCAGCCAGATTTTTTCAATTTTCGAGAAATTTATAGGGTATCTAAATAACTAATACAAAATATTATACAAAACTAACACTATCAAAATAAATTTTTGTTTTTATTGATATCAATTTTAATGCATCTCAGTAATAGAGGAAATTTAATATATACTTTAAGAGTACTTAATATAAATTTTATATCAATAAATTCTACGGTTTTAGGTTTTGTAAAAGTGAATATTAAAAACATGAAAAATTTTATATACGTATTTCATTCATTATTAACGCAAAAGTTTTTTTTAATGAAATTATTTTGAGATAATTTAATATTTCTGTATGGTTGAGTTGTTGAGTGTACCGTGCAAAAAATGTGTTACCTTCAACTCGAAGCTTAGGGTAATGATTAGAGAACTGGACTCGCATCTCGTAGGTCATGTATTTGATTTCCCCCGATTGCGTGCGAAATTTTATTTGTTATATATGCGTTAAAATTTACAAATATCGATTATTTATAAGTATATACATAATATGTCAACTAATAAATCATGTTCTTAATTAATAATTATTTTTTATAAGATATACTTTTCTTTTTCAGCGTCTAGTCACAAACTTTGCAAAAGTGTTACAGGTATGGCCAGCCCCAGACTAGACCGTCTGATCTGCGCCAGATTAGAGTCTAGACGGTCTACACTGGGTCTGGCCAACACCAGAAGATTTTTCCACTAGGGTTAAAATCTCATGAAATGTCTTGAAATGTCTCTTAAAATTCCTGACAATCTAATGAAATCTCGTAAAATCCGTTGAAAGTCCTCAAAATAAGTTAATATCCGGTAAAATATCTTTAGAGTATTCAAAATTCTATGAAATCCAGTAAGATCCCTTGAATCCCATAAAAGTCTTTAAAATTACTAAATACCTCATAAAATATCGTAAAATCCCTAAAAGGACCTAATAATTCAATAAAATTACGTAAAATCCCTTGAATTCCATAAAAGTCCTTAAAATTACTCAATATTTTATAAAATATTGTAAAATCCCTTGAAATTATTTAAAATCTCATGAAATGTCATGAAATATCTCTTAAAATTCCTGACAATCTAATGAAATCTCGTAAAATCCGTTGAAAGTCCTCAAAATAAGTTAATATCCTGTAAAATATCTTAAAAGTGTTTAAAGTTCTATGAAATCCCGCAAAACCCTTAAAAGTCCTAACTAGCTGTCAAGTTGTATCAACTTTTGTACTCATTCAATGAGCACTTTGCTTCCTCATAGAGGAAGCATTAAGTATTCTTTACATCAGCATTAAATTTTGATTACTTGAGAAGTTATATTCAGAAAATACATTTTCGAAAATCACAATAAAGCATAACTTTCTTATTTTTTTATAAAATGCATTAATTTTTTAGGTGAATCGATTCGTCTAGACACAAAAAATCTTCATTTTCTTTACATCAGCTTTAAATATTAATTATTTCAGAAATTATAGTCGAAAAATTACTTTTTTAAAAATACAAATAACCATAACTTTCTTATTTCTCAATTCAATACATCGATTCATCTCGATGAAAGGAATCTTCATTTCCCTTACACCAGCTTTAAATTTTCAATATTTGAGGAGTTATAATGGAAAAATGAATTTTACGAAAATTATAAAAGTACATAAAACTTTTAAAATTACATATTTTGTGAAACCCTTGTAAGAAATTCAACTAGATATATAGTGGAATAAGTATGCAAAACTTAATCAATTGATCTCTACGCGTTTTCAAGAAATTGCTGGATCGTCACGCACACATACACACACACACACACACACACACACGGACATTTTTTCTGATCATCATATTAGATATGTTGCACTTGAAATATGTTCAAAATAACCTTTTTTACGAAACTGGATTTTGTCACCACTACAAAGTTTCCAATATGAGGAAGCAAAAATTACTAAATACCCCATAAATTGATGAAATTTTCCTGATTCAAATTTAGAGATAGGTTTGAAACATGTAACCGAGATTTTAGGGACATTTTGTTACACCGCTTTTTTTATAAATGTATTTCAAGAGGTTTCTAGGAAATAAATTTAATGGATTTTGACAATTTTCAAGTGATTTTTACGAAGTTCTAAAGATTTTTAGGATTTTAAAAAGATTTTGTAGAATTTTAAGGTATTTCAGGATATTTTGCGAAATTTTAACAGAATTCATGAAACTTCAAGAGAATTTTTAAAGCTATAATTTTTTAGCCGAATATTATTCTCCTGCAAATGGGGGCGTTTTGATTTTGTCAGCCGTATATTATTGTCATGTAAAGGGGGTGTTTTGAATTTGTTAGCCGTATATTATTGTCCTACAAAGGGGGTTTTTTGAATTTTTTAGACGTATATTATTTTAATTTGAAGAGATTACCAATATTGTCATAAATTTGAGAGATGTTTATAAATTTCAACTGGTGTGAAGTGGTTTTAAATTTCAAAAGATTTAAAGTGCTATTATGCGAAATTTTTGAAAAATTTAATTCATATTTTTACTGAAAATTTGTTCGCATTTTAATAGTTTCATATGTCAGGGAAATTTGTCTGAAAGTCAGGGAAAAGTCAGGGAAATGTCAGGGAAATGAAAGAATTGAATCTTGTGGCCATCCTGAACAAATTTTATTACAAATTTTTTAACTTCAGTTTTATAGCAGCAATTTTGTACAATATAAAGATTTAAAATTACCCGCGTCACCCACTTCACCATTAAATTTTTTGATATTCGATACGTATGATCTTTTTAGAAAACGACGGACGCGGGAAATTTAAAAAAACAGGAATCATCTCCTGGGCTCGTTTTGGCTCGTATAGATATTATAGAAATGCTATACAAAGAGCGTTGAGTAATCAAATATCTCTTGATATTCTCTGAAAAGCTGTGAAGTTGACTTTGAGTCTGCGAATTCTCAGCTTTGTATAGAGTTGAAATGATCTGTATCTTCATAGAATGTGCCAGTCAGGATGCTTTTATAGGATCATAAAGTCAGTAGAACGAGACTGCTTAATAAGCTACTTGATGGACACAAAAGCATCCTACTTCAGGTCTCGAGTTATGTAAAGTATAATTAATAATCTTGCCATTGCTCACGAGGAAATTTAGTGTACCACGCACAATGTATGCTGGTGGTGAAAAATTCGCGCAATATTTTCTCTCTCCTCTCCCACTTTTCCTTTTTCTTTTTTATTCTCCTTTTTGTTTTACTCGTGAGAACAGTCTGCCGGAAGCGAGCACGTGCCTTGACATCACGTCACGAAAGGAACGAGATACGTGCGCGGACACGAACAAAAACATAAAAATTGAATACAAAGTCATGGTACGGTCAGAGAATCAGTTTTTCAAAAGTATGTTCGTACTTTTATTTTACGCTGACGTTGTAATAATTTACTCCGACTTTACTTTGCACATCAGTTCGACTGAACGTATTTTCTGTCCATGAGATTCTTCTTTGAGATAAAAACAATCAATTCTTCAATATTCCTTTAGAGGAAGTACAGAATTTTACAGGAAATTTAAATACATGTACACATATATCAATAAAATTAATTTCTTATATCTTAAAAAAGTGGTGTCACGAAATTTTCAAAGAAATTTCATGAAAGCCTTCAAAATTCCTTAAAATTCTTTGAATTCCCTAAACTTTCTTGAAAATCTCCTAAAAATTTCATGAAAGTCCTTTAAAATTCCACTAAATTTTTTAAAATTATTGAAAATCACTTGAAATCATTAGAAACCCAAAAAATCTTAAAGAAGGCCTGGAAATTCGTTATAATGCATAATATGCATATAATATATTGTAAAGGCAAATATATTATATAGAAAAAATTACACTTTTCATGGACACACTCTGTATAAATATAAACTGTTTTTATTAATAATCTTGATTTAATTCATCTTTGCAATTGTTTTATAATATATATATATATATATATATATATA